>QLOK01001379.1:6446-18080 GCA_003313805.1 Tricholoma flavovirens
GGGGGGGGGGGGGGGGGGGGGGTCCAGCCAGAGGCTGAAAAGAAAGTTCTGAATTGGGCACTCAGGCAGTGGCAGCCTGCCATCAGACAGTACTGTTACTCTTGAGAAGCACTCAAAGATCACTGTAAGCCATCATAGACAGTTAATACCTAATAAGAATTTGAACTGGATTGTGCATACAGCTGGATTGATCAAATGCACGATGAACTTTTCTTGAACATATGGGGGCCCAGATTCTTTATGATGTTAACATCAATGGAGAGACATGTGGGCTTTGTCTTTGTGTTGAGCATTGATCAGCAGAGCTGAATATGGCAACTCCAACACTATACTTAGTGCAACTGAACAAGGACGAATGTGGCAGAGTGCACTGCCATAAATAGATACCACCTCTCGCTTAGTTGTTTAGTTTACAGCAGGCAATGACCTGAAGTAGTATATATATTCTTGTACATAGTACTTTGCAGAAATAACCAACTTAGTTCACTCATTCTTTCAAGTCCTCTACTTCTCAACAGGTTATGGGCCCTGGCCTTAACTGAAATTTCTCATACACACAAAAGTCGAACTTTTGACACCCCGGATCAATCAGTAACCATGACTGAATCAATGCACACAAACATCTACTGGATCGAACCATTGACAGGTGCCGAGAATTATGCCATATGGAAGATCAAAATGATGGACATCTTGATGGGACAAGATTTGTGGGAGTATATTGAAGGAATGATCACTCAGCCATCAGACATGGTAGGAAAGGCAGCATGGAAAAGGAAGGATAGGATGGCACTATCTATGATCCAATTGAGGGTAGCTGACAAGATGTTGGTATATGTCATGAGTTCGGCGATGGTGAAAGAAGCATGGGACACACTGAAATCTTTTCTTGAAGCTCAGGGTGTGCTGGGAATTGTTCAGGCACAACGGAAATTATTCTGATCACAATGTGAGGATGACATGCCGATCGAAGAACATATTAGGACATTGCATGGCTATCAGGAGGAGCTGCACAGTCTAGGACAGAAGATCGATGGGGAGGAATAATCTTGCTGACCTCACTACCCGAAAACTGGAATAACTATATTGCATCTATTAACACTACAGATCTAAAGGATGCCTTGAAGCTTATCGCGCACATCCTGGAACATGATTAACAGCTTAGCCTCAGAAACTCTGATGATACAGCCTTGGCAGGAAAACATGGGAAAAAGAAGGTAAATCCCAACATCACCTGTTTTGGATGCGGAAGGGAAAACCTCGAAAATCACCCTGAAAAATGTGGTACATGCACCCAATGCTCCATTCAATCTTATCTTGATCTCATGCACACTCAAAGCTGGAGCAGCTGTTCTATTTTTGTCACTAGGAGTCAGATTCTGAGCACCCAATGGCACAATCATTATGGAAGGATGGATATCAAATCAGCTATTTGACATGAACATTAAGGGGATAGCCAAACAAGACCAAGCATGCCCTGCCAAGCATGGAGAACATGGGATGAATGGCATAGGATTTTTGGGCACATGAATATGGGGTCAGTAAAGATGCTGAAGGATAAAGGGATGGTATTGGGAATGGAGGTGGATAGGACAGTGGAGCCTGCAGCACAGTGCAAGGCATGCATCATTGCCAGGCAGCATGTCCAACCTTTTCCCAAAAATAGCCAAACCGAGATCAAAGAGATCAGAGATCTCACAGTCAGTGATCTATGGGGACTGGCGTGCACTCAGGCTCCAGGGGGAGATTGGTATTTTGTCACATTCACAGACAGCAAGTCGCAGTGCACAATGACCTATGTATTTTATGAAACAGAAATCAGAGGCACTTGCAAAATTCAAACAGTACAAGAATTTTGTTGAGACACAAACTAATCACAAACTCAAGAAACTTTGTGTGTGTTAGGAAACATGTACAGTTACCTATCATAATTTTTCTTATTTTTCCACAATTATTACACCAAAAACCTTAAAATTATCAATGAACGCGACCGTGAGACGGATAATTCTCACGTGTCCTATATTTAGAATATGTATGCAACTGTACGCTCATGTTGTAAAAACAGTATTCAAATATTGTACAACAGTTGTAATTTAGTATATAAACCAATAAATACTAAGAGACACATCAGTTGTGTTCTCTTAGGATTCCCACCATCACCTTGTGTGCGGAAACGCCTTTGTCAACCAACCGTTCTATAAATATCACATCACATCAAACTTTGATCCCTCATTCTATACTCATTGCATCTTCTTGTAGAGCCCGCATGAAGATCCTAGTGTGGATTTGGTGTTGCCCTGACAGAAGAACACAACTCATATTCTGTGTGCCCTCACTTTTGTTTCATTCAGCCACATCTGATTACCAATCCCCCAATCCTCTTGTCACGAGACGAGAGTAACTTGTGTTTACATAATCTACTTTCACTTTGTAATCTGTACATCAGCACTGCCTTATATTGCGGTCATCAGTGCTTGAAAGGCAGTACTTGTCTGTAGGACAGCTGCAACCAGACAACTGTTCGGCTCTGGTTTAGTGTACTATTTTTAGTACTAGTTACAGCCATTTGCATTAGTGTAGTAATTGCCAAATTGGATTGCCAAAGAAAAGGTCATGAGTCAGCCAAAGAACCTCATTAAGTTTTATTTTTAGCAACTACATCATGACTGATCACATAATTTCTGATCCCACTAATTACGATCTTACTCTGGAAGAGAAAGTTGACATGCTCACTATGCAACTTTCTCAACTAGTAAATTACATCACGCTCCAAAACCCTGTCCAGCCAGCACCTACTGTGGAGGAAGAGGTAGATGAATTTTTATCTCATCATGAAGAAGAGTTGTCGCAGAATACTGGAGATGGCAAAATTTGCTTACCTAAATTCCCACTGCCACAATTATTTGATGGAATGATGAAGGATACTAAATCTTTTATTAGTTCTATTATATTGTATATTAAAGGTCGTGAACCTGAATTCTGTACAACTGAATCCAAAATAATGTTCACATTATCTTATATGCAAGGTGGCAAGGCACAATTTTTGAGAAACGAAGCCATCAATCAAATTGCTCAGGGTCATGAGCCGTTTAAGAGTTTCCAAAAATTTTTGGATAAAGTGGAAGCTCAATTCGGCAATTTAAAGCTGAAGCTTCACAAACCAATTTAGGAGACACTGCACTAATCAAATATTTGAAGGCAGGACTTAATCCATCCTTGTTCAAGTCTATGTATATATTGACTACCAGTTATGCCCACAACATTGGAGGAGTGGTATGAATGGGCTTTCAAGCTTGATTGGCAGTATCACCAAGAGCAAGCCGAGTCAAAGTTGCTACACCTGCATACTATGCATGCAGGTTCTAAATTTGGAAAGTCATCAGGAGGAAGTTCTGAAAAAGGAAAGGCGTCGATCAAGAGCAGAATTTTCCCGAGCAGTCCCAGTGAAGGTTTCCCCATTGGAGACTCATAATCAATATGATGTATTAACAGTGGAGGAAACCAATGAATCACATCCCCACCCAACTGATTCTATGCCAGTAACCTATTATGCCCTCAATTTTATTTCTAAACTATGTAACCGAACCAAGAGTAAAGGAGAAGCGCATCATCAATCCAAAAATAGCCACTTTCCGAAAACTTCGAAAACCCTTATCTGCTCAGCACGCATTGAACATGAAGTAACGTTGAGGATTGAAGACAGTTGACACACATGCAACGGTAAATGTTGAGGCACTATTAGACAGTGGTGCTACTGGTTTATTTATCAATCATGCATTGATTCAGAACAATGGAATTTGCACATGTAAACTCGAGCATCCTGTAATTGTGTACAACATCGATGGAACAGTAAACAAGGGAGGAAGTATTACTGAAGAGGTGACATTGATTATGTCCTACCAAGGTCACAAAGAGAGAGCCATATTTGAGGTGTGCGACCTTGGAAAAACTAATCTAATAATGGGGTACAATTGGTTACATAAACATAACCCTAGTGTTGATTGGAAAACTGGGGAAGTAAAAATGAACCATTGCCCTAGGGAGTGTATTGTGTTTGGTAGAAAGTTGAAGAAGGAAAAGAAGATGAGAAGAGATAAGAGTAGCACAGGGAAGTATTCAGTCATGGTAGAGGAGGTTCCTGATGAAGAAATGCCAAATGGGGAGAAATGTTACATTCTGTTCCACCCGACTTGGACTTCCGATGGAACACCATTCCAAACTCCGATATATGTTGAGATCAATCAGATTCTGTTCCAGTGCATATTGTAGACTTTGTACATAGTTACTGTAGTTACTCATAGGATTTTACCTCGGGTTAATACCTCGGGTACCACCCATACTGCCAACCACAGCTAACATACATAGCTCTTACCTCAGTCTCTGATCAAATCTCCAATCTCAGATTTCATATTAGTATTTAAACTTAGATATCAACCACACGTTATCCAAACGTTACTCATACATTAATCACCCTCTTGTCTTTGTCTTCAGACTTCCGATTGGTCCCCTACTCAAATGCCAGATCACCCTCCAGTAAATTGAACACCATAACAAGCGAAGGGCACAACTTCTTAAAAGTTGAAGCCAAGTTCTCTTCGATACCCCTCCGGATTACCAATCGGTTCCTGCATGGATTCCCCTTCAACCTCAGTCTATAACAGTATATTTGAATTCACACTTCGTTGTTACTCATGACCACCACCCAGACTACAACTCGAAAACGGACCACTCAGAATTCCTGACACGCAGGTGCAATCCATGGAATTTCTGCGATTCACCATTCTGTTCTTAGTCCTTCAAAATTATCATCTACATTTGGACAAACTTCACGACCCTCTAACATCTTTTGTCAAATTGGCGAAGGTGCTCCATCAATTAGCGCTACATTAATGTCCACCAATAATAATCAGGGAACTAACGAACCTCAGCCACGTTCCCAATCCCCTACACCATTGGAGTATGTGGACCCATCCAATAACGATCATCATTCGGACCCTAGCAGTCCTCCTGATTCTCCGCCCATACCTCCTGACCCTCCTAATGATGATGATCATAATCCTTTTGATCCTCCCAATAATGATCATGACCCTGGCGACCCTCCTGTTCCAGGAGATGGCCCAGGACCTGACGATAGTGATGATGGTAGTAGTAGTTCATCGTCAGTGGATCCCAGTGGTAGGTTTGTCCAAGCTCTCTTTGAGCTTTCAGGCAGCCTTAGGGATTTGTGTCGGAACTCCACACCCAAACCTGAAAAGATAAAGGTTCGGGAGCCAGATACATTTGATGGCTCTAACCCCAAGAAACTATGGGACTTCCCAGTTTCTTGTAACCTTCACTTTAGGGATCAGCCCCAAGTCTTCGCATCCGATGAGAAAAGGATTCTCTTCATCCTTTCTTATCTCAAAGGATCAGCTCTTAGCTGGTTTGAACCAGGACTTAACGACCCTACAAATTCCGCCCACTGGATGTGGAATTATCAAGCATTCCTGGGTGAGCTAGAAGGCAATTTCGGTCCCCACAGCCCAGTCGGGGATGCAGAGAAAGCCCTCAATGAACTCTCTATGAAGAAAATGGCCCATATTGTAAAATACAATGTAGACTTTTGGGAACTAGCCTCACGAGTCAGCTGGAACGAATCGGCACTCCGCGATCAGTACTACCGCGGACTTCCGCTTCGACTCCGCATTGAAGTACTTCATTGGGGTAAACCAGACACCCTTGCAGCCTTGCGTCTAAAAGCCCAAGATGCAGACAACATCTATTTGATGCAAGAGGAAGAATCATGTTTGGAATCTTGAAACATGGTCAATGTCAGACACCCAAATAAAAAGGATTCTAGCAAAACCCATCAGCCGCAACCCCCATTAACCCTCCAGTCTACCACCCTCCTGCTCCTTCCATTTCCCGACCCTTGCACACTATTAGAAATAGATCCAAAAACTCTATCTCTGATAAACTCAGGAAAAACGGCAAACTCACTGGTGATGAAAGAGATCACCGTATGAAAGAAGGACTCTGCCTTTACTGCGGAGAAAAAGGACATGTCGCTCACAATTGTCCAAAATCAAAGGTAGCAAAAGCACAATTGGCTAACGTTTCAACCCCCAAGTCAAAGGCCAAAACCACAGACTCAAAAAAATAGTCTGCAATCCTCAGAGATATGCTACACAGACTGAGGATTGCATTGACCTTACCCACGTAGCTAACTTCGTTAGGCTCAATGCTTCCTCTCTTTTGGATCCTGACTCTTTAATCATTACACTTTCATTAACATCAATTTGCTCCCTGCTTACCCAAACCCTAATCAATTCTGGATCTTCCCATTGTTTCATCGACTCTACATTTGCCACTGAACACAAAATCCCCACCAATTCGATTCCTCCGATCGGTCTCCGACTTTTCGATGGGTCTTGTAAAACTACCATTACACAGATGGCCCACCTCTTAGTAACCTTTCCTTGCGGTGAAAAGTTCAATCTGACATTTTATGTAACCCCGCTAGACTCTTCCTGCTCCGCTGTTTTAGGATACAATTGGTTGAAGCAATACAATCCATTGATTGACTGGTCTTCCAACCAAATCTCTTTCCATTCAGCCAAACATAGAGGTCTCGCCCCCCCAATGTCTGCCTTGAAGGCTATTTCATCGCCTCAATCTTCTGTGAACTCACCATCCCTTATTCCCAATTGGATTCCCGAAGCTATTCCCGACGCAATTCCTACACCTATCCCTGAATCTCTTCACCTAACACCTCCTCCCATCTCTTTAATCAATGCGGCCGCGTATTTATGCGCCAGTAAACTTCCAGGCTCAATAGCATTTCAACTGCAGTTAGCACCTGATGGTCTTTCAGGCGAACAGCAGCCGTCACCAAACCGGACTCATCATCGGTCCCCAAAGAATATCACAAATTTGCCGATGTCTTCAACAAAGGGAAAGCTGATAAGCTTCCTCCACACCGCTCTTACGATCTCAAAATAGAGATTGAAGACAGAACTCCGCCTCCTAGCTGAATGTACTCTCTATCTCAATCAGAGTTGGAAACTCTGCGATTGTTCATTGAAGAACATGTTAACCTAGGATTCATTCGCCCCTCCAAATCCCCTCACAGCACTCCCATCCTCTTCATCAAAAAGAAAGATGGCAGCTTATGACTTTGTGTTGACTATCGTGGCCTAAATCGTATCACCAAGAAGGACCGTTACCCATTACCATTGTTATTGGACCTCCTTGATGCCCAAAAGAAAGCCCCCATCTTCACAAAAATAGATCTTTGACACGCCTACCATTTGGTTGGGATTGCCCATGGTGAAGAATGGAAAACCACCTTCAGAACCCGCTATGGTTCATTTGAATGGCTTGTAATGCCTTTCAGATTAACCAATGCACCAGCCGCTTTTCAACAATTTATGAACGACATCTTCAGTGACCTACTGGATGTTTGTGTCATCATCTACCTCGATGACATCTTAATTTATTCAGAGGATGTGTCCAAACATAAGGCTCATGTTAAGGAAGTCCTACATCAACTTTGCAAGAACGGACTTTATGTGGCTCCGCTGAAATGCGAATTTCATAAAGAAAGTGTTGAATACCTTGGGTTCATTCTTTCTACAGATGGGCTCAAAATGGCTCAAGACAAAATAAAAACCATTCTGGATTGGCCGGAACCCTGCAAAGTAAAGGATGTCCAATCCTTTTTAGGATTCTGCAATTTCTACCGACATTTCATCTATGGATACTCGGACATTGTCATTCCCCTCACCCGCCTAACCCACAAAAACCTCCCTTGGAACTTCGACAATAAATGCCATATGGCATTCGAAATGTTAAAGCAACAGTTTACACAGGCTCCTGTACTAACTAAATGGGTACCTGATTCAGAAATGATTTTAGAAACTGATGCTTCGGACTATGCCCTAGCAGCGATCATTTCCTGACGGACTGCAGACGGCGAAATCCACCCTATCGCTTTTCACTCTAGGTCATTCCATGACACTGAATTGAACTATGACATGCACAATAAGGAACTACTAGCCATTTTTGAAGCCTTCAAACATTGGCGACAATATTTTGAAGGTAGCGGAATCCCGATTGATGTGGTCACGGACCACTGAAATTTGGAATATTTTGCTACTACCAAGATCCTTACTCATCGACAAGCCCGCTGATCTGAATACCTTTCACAGTTCAACATGGTTATTCGCTTCTGTCCAGGGAAATTAGGTGCCAAACCTGATGCGCTAACTAGACGTTGGGACATCTACCGCAAAGGGGGAAATAGCGACTTCGTCCTCGCAAACCCGAGCAATCTCTGACCCATCTTTACTCAAGAGCAGCTTTCTGCTTCCCTTCGAGCAACCTATTTTGCTACACCAATCATTATAAATGCAATCATTATGGACATAGAGAAACTTCACGATGACATTCATTTATCCTTACCCCTTGACCCGATCTCTGCCACACAATTCCTGACCCCCATCGATCATAAATGGACTATTGATGAAAGTGGCCTACTTCATCTAAACAATCGGATTTTCGTACTGGACCACACGGACCTCCGACTCAAAGTCCTACAATACAAACATGATCATGTACTCGCAGGACACTTCGGTCAAAACAAAACCTTAGAATCAGTTCACCGTGAATATGTTTGGCCCAACATGCGTACATTTGTAAAAGAATTCTGCAGCTCATGCACTACTTGCAAACAATCAAAGGCACCTCGTCATAAACCCTATGGGTTATTGAAACAACTCCCCATCCCTGAACGACCTTGGAATTCTATCTCCATGGACTTCATTGAACACCTCCCTAACTCCTCGGGTCATACCACACTCTTAGTAGTCATGGATCAACTATTTAAACAAGGAATCTTCATTCCTACTTTGGATGATATTACAGTGCCCAAACTAGCAAGACTATTCATCATACACGTCTTTTCAAAGCATGGAGTTCCCATGCATGGTACATGCAATCGAGGATCCGAGTTCATCTCGCACTTTTTCTGATCCTTAGGAACAGCCTTGAATATGAAGATACACTTCACTTCGGGATATCACCCAGAAGGTGATGGTCAGACCAAATGTCTTAACCAAATGCTAGAACAATACCTCCATATTTTCTGCAATGGTCAACAAGACAATTGGTCAGAAATCCTACCCCTTGCCGAATTCACCTACAACAATTCCCCTAGTGCTACTACTGGTGTAACCCCTTTCTTCGCCAACAAATGCTATCACCCCAACATCACTGTCTTCCCAGAACAAGAGCTAGCATCTGTCAAAGCCCGTGAATATGTTATCGACCTTGAAGAACTTCATGCGGAACTCCGCACTCAGATGGCAGCAGCCAAAAAACGTTATCAAGGTCCTGCAGATCACCGATGGGAACCTGCTCCAGACGTCCGTATTGGTCAACAAGTTTATGTTCACGCAGAAAACATCAGTACCACTAGACCCTCGAAGAAACTCTCAGAAAAATATTTAGGACCATTTGAAATTATAGCCCATCCCAGCACACACTCGTTCACCCTTCGGCTTCCTGAACACTTGCATGCAATTCACCCAGTATTCCATGTTTCCCAGTTAGAACCATCAGTGCCAAACACAATCCTGAATCGTACCCAACCACCTCCACCTCATGTCGAAATCAATGATGATATTGAATACGAGATAGCCGAAATTCTTGATTCAAAAATCGATAATCAGAGAAGGTGTAAACTCCTATACTTTGTCTGATGGGCTGGTTACGAAGGAACCGATGAAGAAAACTCATGGCTGCCGGCAAATGAACTTGACCACACACAAGAAATTGTTTCGGATTTCCACACTCATTACCCGAACAAACCTGGTCCTCTCCCATGATGGTTTCTTAATGGCTCTTTTTGAGTCTTCGGACTACCGCCGAACCCCAACTGAATTCCCATTTTCACCTACAGCCTACAGAACATTGTCGTTACTGTACCGAGCCATGGGAATCATTTAACAAATCTTCTTCAAGACTCTACCCTCAGAAGAATGGATGACAACTCGTTCTCTCCTACCACACTCCTTCTCACACTACTATTCAGCGTTTTGGTTGCAATCATCATCTATGGACAAGCCAGATTTTCCCGCTGGTATCAGGAAAGAGTATTTGGGCCAAGAATCTATGTCGATGAAGAAACATCTACAGTTCATTTTAACCATGACACTGACCTCTATGAAGAAGACAACGGCATTCCATTGGTTGATTTACCACAATGGCCTGTTCCATTAAACTTATGACGGGTCCATTTTGAAACACCCCTACAACCAAATGCACCGTTATCGTCGTCAGATGGCGCCCAGCATCCTCGTTTCCCACCATCAGCACACATTCTGTAAAACTCTCCTTCACTCATTACATCATTCTGACCAAACACAAACAAAAAGAAAAAAAAAAGAAAAATTTATTAAACAATCAGATTTCCAATCGGACCCCATCTACATCCCTGATTCAACTACCACTGCCATAAACAAATCCTCCCCTATGTTCCCCACTACTCCTTGCTTCTCTGCCCTCTCCTTCAACCATTCCTGGAACTCTGCTTCCTCCACCTGCAACTCTGCTACCTCATTCTCCATCTCCCCAAACTCCATGTCTGCCACCCACTCATCGAAAATTTCATCTTCCCGCTCATTATCCTGATGGTACTGGAAACTATCCAGTACCTCCTGCACCACCCACATCACCTTCTCCAGGTTCGCTGCTACTGCCTTGATGGACGCCTGTTGTAGCTGCACCATTTCCCGCATCATTTCCTGCATCTCCCTCAATTCCTCACTCATGGACCCCGATGGAACTCCTATTATCTCCCCACTATTACCCTCCCAATTTCCCCAAACCGCCCCTATGCAATGATGCTCAGCCTTACTGCATACCAAACACGATTTCACATGGCCCTCGCAGACCTGCATGCACTCCAGCTCACTAGCCGAACATCTAGGAATGTTAACTAAAGAAGAACACAAGAATCAGTCACTTACTTTTTGCAGGGTGTCTCTGCAGTCTCCAGAGATGACCCTTCCTCGATTTCAGTAGTGGTCTCCACTACGGTCCCCGCCTTCTTCGCTCGTTTCTTGGGAACTGGCCGTTCATCGGCCACCTCCTCGGCTCCCGACTCGACTTCCATCGCCAGCACCCACTTCTTGCCTTTTTTGGCAGCCTTCCTTGCTGCCTTTGCTGCCAACTCCTTGGCCTCCTTGGCCTCCCTCTCAGTGGCCTCACGAGATTCTCATTCCCTACATTCGTTTTCTGCAATTCGTTCTTCCTCCACTCCTTTTTGGGAATGCACTAGCATTTGCAAAAGCACGTTGGTTTGGTCCGCAGCGGACATGCGAGAAAAGTTGAAGGTACCAACGCAGGACATAGTGGTGGAGACTTCAACATTCATGTGTCTCGAAGGCTCGGCCTTAAGGGGGAAATACTGTTATGTTCTGTTCCACCCAACTCAGACTTCCGATGGAACACCGTTCCAAACTCCGATATATGTTGAGATCAATCAGATTCCGTTCCAGTGCATATTGTAGACTTTGTACATAGTTACTGTAGTTACTCATAGGATTTTACCTCGGGTTAATACCTCAGGTACTCCCCGTACTGCCGACCACAGCT
>QLOK01001380.1:0-19916 GCA_003313805.1 Tricholoma flavovirens
ACAGCACACACTAGTTCACCTGCACATTGCCCAATTTGCATGCGCAGCTTCTACTGAGGTAGTAATACCACTTTCAAATCCAACCAAGCCAAATGGGACAAGAATCCAGTGCCATGGGCAATGTTTCAACACGGGAAGTTGCAGAGAAGTGTCCCGGGGATGGTGAGGGTGGCCAGCGATAGGGATATGAATACCTAGGGCAACGATGCCCCCAGCCTTCCAGAAAAGGCACAGCCTCCTCATCCCAATCCCATTGCCAGCAACCCTGTTTCTAGTACTCCAAAGACTCCAAAGCCAAAACCACAGAATATGAAGAGCTGGAACGAGTGGGTGGCTGCTGTGATGGAGAGTGTGAGACAAGTGAAGGTTCGGGGACATGAGGGGGATGGTGATGTGGATGGTTTCTTGGAGATGATGGAGGGCTTGAAGGAGCAGGAGCAGGAGCCCGAGCCGCTGCTCAATGGAGAGATCCAGAAGGATGATGTCAATCCCAGTGCGAGCTTGGCGTCAGCAGCGGTTGATTCAACAGGTCCCCAAGTTGTATGAGAAATTGGAGGACAGATGCCCTCAGTGAGTCCGCTTCTCATAATTGAATAGTGTGTTCAACATGTGGTAATTCTGCACCTTTGATCTCAGCTCGCTACGATCACGATGCTTCATGTTATCACAAAGGTGTATATACTCGCAAATGTGCCAACCTCACTGCAGCATTGGATTCGACCCTCTCTACTCTGTTCCTTGGACAACTTAAGAAGTTGCATAAATCATGTCTCGTCGCATTCAAAACTGAGTTGCTTAATGGTCTACATGGAGGGACCTACGATTTCGCCGATGTGTACACCACGGTTCTTAGGGGCCTACCGCAAGTCCAGAACAACTCCAAAAGCCGCGGCCTGGGCCAAGCCAGACCAGGGCCAAGCCGTGAGTGGTGGCTTTGGCTTGGCCCAGGTCTTGAGCAGGCCAAGCCAAAGCCAGGGCTTTTGGGCCAAGCTGGGCCAGAACTAACACTGCCACAAACTTCCAGAGTAGTCAAAAACCATAAAAACATGTATATTAGGACCTAATGAAGACATTTCTACGAGCCGATTTCCTTATTTTGAAAATATTTGGGCTGACAACCCCCAAAATTTGGCCACCCCCTTAAAAAATCAGAAAAAAATAAGAAAAAATGTGCAATCGAGAGCGCTTGATGAGCTGAGCATGATTACACTAAAATATTTGTGGGTTAGTCTAAAATTTGTGGCACAAAGAAAAAAAGGAAAAAATGGACCAGACTGCCACCTCACATTCCTGAAAAGTTTCCAATGGCCTGTGGACGACCTCGAAAACACACCCGAAACACTGCTGGACTTCGGAATCAGGTGACCCAGTCAAACATACCACAGTTACCAAATGTGGAACCTCTCATAAATGATGTCAAGCATTCACCATCGCCACATGATTCCCATGAACCCATTAATCCCAGCTCCCTTGACAGGCCCAAACAAGCATTAGGCTTGCATATTGACAGCACAAGATTCCTTATCGGTGATGACAATGCTGGCATGGAATCAGACACAGAAGTTGAAGAGGCATCATTATGTGGAGATTGGGAGGATGAGGGACTGCAGGAGAGCATGTTCAAGTTAGCACTGGATGAGGGAGATGATATGTCGGATGAAGACTGGCTTCCTTATCAGTTGAGGAAAACTAAAAAGCTAAAAACAGGTCAGTCTTGTGTTACTCGTGCACAATCAGGGAAACTCACCTTATGGAACACAGAGTGGCCCAAGCAGTATGTAAAGGGTCCTGACATAATGAGTAAATCAAAGCGCACACAACATCGTTATCACAAGGCCAGCCACAATCAAAAGACTTTGGATAGCTCTATATTTTCGATGCCTAACATGGTTCATGCTCCGAGATTGCCACAGAGTAGCACTGGACATGATGTTATCAATTCAGAGGTGGTGACAATTCAACAAGAAAGTGTTGAAGTGGAAATCCCACCTGCAATCCATGAAGAGAGCATCGAGGCCCAGATCCAATCTGTGATCTGCGAGGAGAGTGTCAACCCAGCAGTCATTCACAAAGAGACTGTTGACATCGAGATCCCACCTGCAATCCAAGCAGAGAGCGTGGAAGCAGTTATTCCCCCAGAAGAAGACGAGATGGGATTGGAGGATGATCTTAATGAGTGTGTGCAGGGAGGTGGAGTTGAGATTTGTGGCTGGGATGTTCTACAAAAACAAATCAAGAAAGACATGAAAAAGGGTGGTGACACATTACCTATCAGCCAGGTCAACCAGCTTCTCATTCTTCGTAACTTTGCAACCCTCCAACTGAAAGGATATGGGAAAATGGAAGCAAGCCTTGAGATTGCACAGCAATGGCACGAGGGAGAGGGAATGCATTATGCACACAAAGTCTGAGCGCTTGCTCATCATTATCAGGTTTTTGAGCAGTTGCCCATAGAGAAATGTGGCGGAGAGAAGATGTCATGCAGCGCATTGCATGATGAACGCATCAAAACAGCAGCGAGGTCATGGCTCACTTCACAGCCTGTTGGCCAAGTCACCCCTTGTCAATTCCAGCATGCCCTCAATGACAAGATCCTTCCTGCACTTTCTATCTCACTAAAACGACTGCTTTGTGAACGAACAGCTCAGCAATGGCTTCTTAAACTTGGATGGTGCTTGAAGACACTGAAAAAGGGAGTGTATATGGATGGGCATGAAAGGGAAGATGTCGCGAAGTATCGCAATTAGGTGTTTCTTCCCACAATGGTGAAATTTGAGGAGCAGATGATAAAGTTTGAGGGTCCTGAGTTCAAGTTGATGAAGGTTGCTCCTATGTTGAGAGAGGGCGAGAAAGAGATCATTCCCCAGTTTCACGATGAAAGCTGCCTCACAGTAAACAGTTACAAAGCGAAGGCATGGCTTGGTCCAGGGCAGACAATCTTACAGAAGAAAGGTTGAGGCCATCTCATTCATGTCTCGGAATTCATTAATCTGATCACGGGCTGTCTTGTACTTCACGATGCTCAAGGAAATATTGTGGATGAGGCTCGAAAAATCATCTACCCTGGTTCTAAGGGTGATGCATGGTGGGATACAGAACAATTACTAGCTCAAGTTAAACATGCCATTGAAGTGTTTGAGAAAGCCCACCCAAATTGCATTGCACTCTTCATTTTTGATCAGTCATCAGCTCATGCATAATTGGGTCCTGATGCACTCAAAGCTTCCGAGATAAGTCAGATGGCAGGAAGCAGCATATACAGCATGATACAGTCATCCCTGAATCAAATCCAGTTGCTGAGCACTGAGGAAAAGTCCAGAAGATGACCCTTCCAGACAGGAGGCCAAAAGGTTTAGAATGTGTTCTTACTGAACAGGGTTTTGATGTCTGTAAAATGCATGCCAAATGTGCACCAGTATGCCCATTTGAAAATCCTGATTGTTGCATGGTCCAGCTACTCAGCAAACAGGATGATTTCATCAACCAAGCATCTATGCTCAAGACTCTTATCAAGAAAGCAGGACATGAATGCATTTTCTTACCCAAGTTCCACTGCGAGCTCAATCCAATTGAAATGGTACGTGAAAATTGTCTTGCATCATTATTAACAAAGTCTAATACATTGTTTAAGTACTGGGGATGGGTCAAGTATCGTTATCGAGAGGTACCCAAGAAGAATTTCGCAGAGGCGAAAGATGTCGCACTCCGCTACCTTAATGCATGCCCTGCCAATGTAATCTGGTGGTTTATTAACCGTTCCTGGCGGTTCATGAGTGCATACCGAAAGGGACTTACTGGTAATGCTGCTGCATGGGCCGTCAGGAAGCAAAAACAACATCGTCAGGTTTCTAACCGGGCGATGATGTCGATTGATGCTGTTTTGAACCCCAACTAGGATACAAAATGTTATGTTTTTTTGGCCCAAAAATTTGGCCACCCCGAAAACCCGTGGGAAAACTTCAGAGTTGTGTTTTTTGACATATTTCGCCACGCTGAATCCAAATCTGAAGTCAGTTTCCTGCCAAAAATTCCCAATCAAGAGATATCAAATTGGTTGACTTTGTTTGTCCGCAACTGTAGCCCGAGTAACGAACCCAGATCCAACTTGAACGGTAGTGTCAGAAGCCTTTCCTTTGGCAACAGGGCATGAGAAAGGATTGAATAATGACAGGATAATATTGTTGTTAACAAGAGGAGGGCTCAGGTTGGATTCCTATAGCTGGAGTGTGATAATGAAAAACCAAGCACTGGCAGGTGACAAAAGTTGACAGCTGCGCACAAGGCCGTATGAAAGGATGATGGGTACATGCTGTCCACTGTGCCTACTCAGGCTGAGCCGGCTCACCGATTCCGTCAAGGTCCGTCAATGCGATCGAGATGACAAGATAAGGTCAATTGCTAGATCTAGCATCAAAATCCAATATTTGTGCCACGTAGAGTGTATATGAATGCAGGCCAGGGACTCGCGATGTGGTCAGTGGACCCCGATTTTGTCCAGAACCAAGGTAGGTTGAGGCACTCACATAATTAGTGATTTCGGCCGAAATTAAAATTTTGCTGTGTGCGGAACTTAAAAACTAATTGAACTTCAGGTCTTCAGGGCGAAAATTGTCGATCTCACCTTGCCTACCTCCGCATTCGTTCAAGCCAGTAAACCTTCGTCGTCTTCCTCGACTTTCAATACACTGTTAACGGTGATACATGGCTAGTCCGTGTTTCTCCGATGATCATTTAGCACATCCACTGCCTTTAGTGTCCAACCCCCCTTCTGCAGAAAATTTCAATGGCTTCGATGTCGTTGAGCGTGATCCAGACTCCTGGTCTGGGTCCTTACCCGCAAATCAGGGCTTATATCTTAATGAATACGAGAAAGACTCCTGTGGGGTAGGTTTCATATGCCATATCAAGGGTGTACCAAATCACAAAATCGTATCCGACGCTCGTCAACTCTTATGTGCCATGGCGCACAGGGGTGCTACCGGAGCTGACAGTCGTGATGGTGATGGTGCAGGGGTAATGACTGCGATCCCTCATCGTCTTTTCCAAAGGGAAGTTGAGAGAGATATTGGGTGTACCCTTCCCGACCCCGGAGAGTATGCAGTGGGCAATGTCTTCTTCAAAGCGAACGACCCAGTGCAGCTTCAGAGTTTTCAGACGGTTTTCACAAATATCGCGAGCGACCTAGGCTTACGAGTCCTTGGGTGGAGAGAAGTCCCCACAGATGGAACTATACTCGGCCCAGCAGCCAGCAGTAAAGAGCCCGCAATTCTTCAACCGTTCGTTGTCCTCCAGGCACATTATGGCGATGGAAATATAAGTGAGGGCCGCTCATTTGATGCCAAGCACTTTGAACGTCAACTATACGTTCTTCGGAAGCACTCGACTCACAGCATGTCGGTAGTTTCGTTCCTTTTCTGATTGATCTGTCAAGCTAAACACTGAATTCTTGTTGTTATGAAGCACCCTCGCGAAGGGATTTTATGTCTGCTCGTTGTCCTCCAAGAATATTGTATACAAGGGTCAGCTTTCCCCATCCCAAGTATACAACTACTATCATGACCTCAATCATGTTCTCTATCAATCCCACTTTTCATTGGTCCATTCGCGCTTCTCTACGAACACATTTCCAAGTTGGGATCGGGCACAGCCTCTTAGGTGGGCTGCACACAATGGTCTGTCCCTCTGGCTGGTGGCTTTGGTTCTGGTGTAGGTCTGATGTAAACAATTTACAGGTGAAATCAATACTGTCCGCGGTAACAAGAATTGGATGCGCGCTCGTGAGGGCGTTCTTTCATCCCAACATTTTGGTGACCAATTGGACCTTCTATATCCCATCATCGAAACGGGAGGCTCCGACTCCGCCGCTTTTGATAATGTTCTCGAGTTGCTAGTTGTTAACGGCGTGGTGACTTTACCAGAGGCCATTATGATGCTGGTCCCGGAAGCCTGGCAAGGCAATGAACATATGGAACCCCATAAAAGAGCGTTCTACAACTGGGCCGCTTGTTTGCAAGAGCCTTGGGATGGTCCAGCTCTTTTTGCATTTAGTGATGGTCGCTATTGCGGCGCTAATCTCGATCGGAACGGCCTTCGGCCTTGCCGCTTCATTATTACCAATGAGGACATAATGGTGTGCGCATCGGAAGTTGGGGCATTATACGTTGCACCAGAAAAGATAGTGCAGAAGGGTCGATTGAAGCCAGGCCGTATGCTTCTGGTTGATACCCTGGAAGGAAGAGTCGTCGACGACAAGGAACTCAAGCGCACTACTGCGGCTAAGCAAAATTTCGCTTCCTGGGTGGAAACTAATGTTCTGCATGTCCCCAACATCATCAAGCGAGTCAAGCGTGCTAGCATATCCCTCGAACCTGACCTTGACAGCACCACTGTCAGCACTGATCCAAAACTGCTCGGGTTTGGTTTTACAATCGAACAACTCAATCTGCTCATCCTCCCTATGGTGCTGGACGGTAAGGAAGCCTTAGGCTCCATGGGAAATGACACTCCCCTTGCTGCAATGGCGCAACAGCCGCGGGTTATCTATGATTATTTTCGGCAATTGTTTGCGCAGGTGACTAACCCTCCCATCGACCCGATTCGAGAAAGTATTGTCATGTCATTGGAGACCTATGTCGGCCCGGAAGGTAACTTGCTGGAAATGAAGCCCGAGCAGTGCCATCGTATTCTTCTGCCTTCTCCGTTAATATCCATCGAGGAGATGAATGCTATGAAACATCTCAAAACCGCGTACAACGGTTGGCTTTCTCGAATCATCGATATTACTTTGCCAAAGGCGGAAGGATTACCAGGATACCAGCTTGCGCTTGAGAGAGTCTGCAGCGAAGCCGCCCAAGCTATTGATGACGGGATTAAAGTAATTATCCTGAGCGATCGTAGCATTGGCTCTTCTCGTGTGCCTTTGTCTGCCCTTATCGCCTGTGGCGGCGTTCATCATCATCTCACCTTGCACAAGAAGCGAGCGAAAGTTGCTTTGATGGTCGAGACAGGGGAGGCACGTGAAGTTCATCATCTTTGCGTACTCGTGGGTTATGGTGCTGATGCCGTGTGCCCTTGGCTGGTTATGGAGACAATCCATAAAATAGGTCGCGAGGGACTGTAAGTTATTCAATCTGCCTTACTACTTCTATCGTCTCATTTTCCCTTAGGATCAAGGGTGGGAAGACTGTCAGCCAACTTATGGATAACTACCGTCAATCCGTCGACAATGGCATCCTCAAAGTCATGTCAAAGATGGGCATTTCCACTCTTCAATCTTACAAGGGTGCCCAGATTTTTGAAATTCTCGGCTTACATAGTCAAGTTGTGGAAAAGTGTTTCATTGGCACTGCAAGTCGAGTTCAAGGGGCCACCTTTGACCTTCTGGCTATGGATGCGTATGAGTTACACGAGCGGGGGTGGCCAAGTCGAGAAACCATCATTCCTCCTGGGATGCCTGAGTCGGGCGAGTATCATTGGCGGGACGGTGGAGAAGCCCATGTCAATGACCCGACAGGCATCGCAAATCTCCAGGATGCGGTGAGGGAGCGAAACCAAGCTGCATACGATGCATATTCTCGCAACGCAAATGAGCAAATTCAGAGCATTCAGTTGCGCGGCCTTTTGGATTTCCGCTACGAGAATGCCACGCCCATTCCTATTGAGCAAGTTGAGCCCTGGAACGAAATTGTACAGCGCTTTGTAACCGGAGCTATGTCTTATGGGTCAATTTCAATGGAAGCACACTCTACTCTTGCCGTCGCAATGAATCGTCTCGGTGGGAAATCCAACACTGGTGAAGGAGGAGAAGATGCCGAAAGGTCACTTGTTCTGAACAATGGCGACACAATGCGTTCGGCCATCAAACAAGTCGCATCAGGGCGGTTTGGTGTCACATCTAATTATCTCGCGGATGCCGATGAACTTCAAATCAAGATGGCGCAGGGTGCAAAGCCAGGAGAAGGTGGTGAGTTACCTGGTGACAAGGTGTCGGGGTCCATTGCACGGACTCGGCACTCCACCACTGGGGTCGGCCTCATCTCTCCGCCGCCCCATCATGACATCTACTCGATCGAAGATTTAAAACAGCTCATATACGATCTTAAATGTTCAAATCCACGCTCTCGTATCTCTGTGAAACTTGTGTCCGAAGTTGGTGTTGGTATAGTTGCGAGCGGTGTTGTGAAAGCAAAAGCGGACCATATTCTTATCTCAGGGCATGACGGCGGCACCGGCGCTTCCCGTTGGACTGGTATCAAGTATGCGGGACTACCATGGGAGCTCGGCTTGGCTGAGACCCATCAGACCCTCGTTCTGAATGACCTCCGAGGTCGAGTCACTGTGCAGACTGACGGGCAAATTCGTACCGGCCGCGATATCGCTATAGCCTGCTTACTGGGAGCTGAGGAGTGGGGCTTTGCTACAACTCCTCTAATTGCAATGGGCTGCATCATGATGAGAAAATGCCATCGTTCGTTCACCCCCAACTCTTTCTTCTTTATCTTATTGATGTCGTTTTTCAACAGTAAATACATGTCCTGTGGGTATCGCAACTCAGGACCCACAACTCCGTGCAAAGTTTGCAGGTCAACCAGAACAAGTGATCAATTTCTTCTACTACCTTGCCGAAGAACTTCGGGGCTACATGGCTAAGTTGGGGTTTCGCACCATCAATGAGATGGTTGGGCGGGCTGATATGCTTAAAGTCAACGAGAAACTGCGAACGGTCAAGACAGCTCACCTGGATTTGTCGGCCACCTTAAAGCCAGCGTGGCAAATGCGACCCGGCGCTGCTACCTACCGAGTTCGCCAACAGGATCACAAGCTTTATATTCGTCTTGATAACAAATTCATCGATGAATCTGAGCCGGCCCTCACTAAAGGTCTTCCTGTTCACATTGAATGCGATGTGACGAACACCGATCGGGCCCTGGGGACTTCCCTTTCTTATCGGGTTTCCAAGCTTTATGGTGAGGAAGGACTGCCCAAGGATACCATTCACATCCGCATGAAGGGCTCTGCTGGTCAATCATGTGGTGCATTCCTCGCACCAGGTATCACAATAGAACTCGAAGGTGACGCGAACGATTACGTGGGTAAAGGACTCTCAGGTGGTCGTCTGGTTGTTTATCCTCCTAAGAAGTCTTCATTCAAGGCGGAAGAGAATATCATCATCGGGAATGTTTGTCTCTACGGCGCAACTTCCGGTGAAGCTTTCATTCGTGGCATTGCCGCAGAACGGTTTGCGGTTAGAAATTCCGGTG
The DNA here is from genome assembly GCA_003313805.1 of Tricholoma flavovirens. Taxonomy (NCBI): domain Eukaryota; kingdom Fungi; phylum Basidiomycota; class Agaricomycetes; order Agaricales; family Tricholomataceae; genus Tricholoma; species Tricholoma flavovirens. The sequence continues at coordinate 9,261 of QLOK01001380.1, forward strand.
CTAATGCCGTTGTGGAAGGCACGGGTGATCACGGGTGCGAATACATGACAGGTGGTCGTGTGGTCGTCCTGGGAGTCACTGGACGAAATTTCGCAGCAGGAATGAGCGGGGGAATCGCATATGTGCTTGACACAGCACATACATTCGCATCCAAGGTCAACATGGAAATGGTTGAATTGGGCAAAGTCACCGACCCCCGCGAGATCGCTGCATTGCGAAGTCTCATTGAGGATCACCGCCACTACACAGGATCCGAGGTTGCAAACCGAGTTCTGCAGGATTTCCACCATCTTCTCCCCCTCTTCGTTCGTGTTATGCCCTATGATTACAAGCGGGTGTTAGAAGGCCAGAAATCTCGTGAAAAGGAAGAAAAGATAAGGCAGAATGTTATTGACTTGGTACCGTCCCGAACTGCGAGCCAGGTTGATCTTGCTTCTGAGGGGTTGGAGGATATCTTACTACCCAAAATCCCAACACCATCCACTCTCTCAAAGGGTCGCCACGAACCTTCCGTTGTCGATGTGGAAGATTCGATGGTCGATGATTCAGCATCTAAGCATCGACTCCACAAATTGGATAAACTTCGTGGTTTTATGAAATATAAACGCTTAGGCGAAGCGTACCGTCCCCCTCGTAAACGCGTTAAGGACTGGAAAGAGATCTCCACCCGACTAACCGAGAGTGAACTGAAGTATCAATCTGCTCGTTGCATGGATTGCGGTGTACCATTCTGCCAATCGGACTCTGGCTGCCCAATATCGAATATTATCCCTCAGTGGAATGATCTTGTTTTCAAAGAACAGTGGCAGGATGCTCTTCACCGTCTCCTGCTTACAAACAACTTCCCTGAATTTACTGGTCGTGTCTGCCCTGCGCCGTGTGAGGGAGCTTGTGTTTTGGGCATCAATGAACAGCCTGTAGGCATAAAAAGTATCGAATGCGCTATTATCGATAAGGTTAGTTGCATTCTGGTGATTTGCTCACAATGGTAATGACTGCAATAGGGATTCGAAATGGAATGGATGGCGCCAAAACCCCCTCTGTCCCGTACTGGAAAGAGAGTTGCTATCATTGGCTCCGGCCCAGCAGGTTTAGCTTGCGCCGATCAGCTCAACAAGGCTGGGCACTTTGTTACTGTGTATGATCGGAATGACCGCATGGGCGGCCTCCTGATGTATGGGATACCGAAGTGCGTCTCGTCTAAGTATATCTACCCATGATGTTGACATTCAAAATAGCATGAAACTTGATAAGTCAGTGGTGCAGCGTCGTCTTGACCTGATGGCGTCTGAGGGGATCGTGAGTAATTGTCAATGTCTACTTTCTCCTAGCGTTCAAACTTGAGTTTGATTCAGACTTTTGTTCCAAATGCACATGTAGGAGTGGATGTCGACGTCTCCCAACTTCGTTGCGACAACGATGCTCTGGTGATCTGCACGGGCGCTACATGGCCAAGGGACCTTAAAATTCGCAACCGGGAAGTAGACGGAATTCATTTTGCCATGGAATTTTTACAAGTATAATCTCTACGCAATGCCTAGGATGCTATACCAACATTTTTTCTCTAGCTAAACACGAAGTCGTTGCTGGATTCAAATCTTGAAAATGGAGGGTACATTAATGCCAGAGGCAAAGACGTCATAGTCATAGGGGGGGGAGACACCGGTAACGATTGTATCGGCACCTCTATGCGTCATGGGGCGAAGTCGGTCACAAACTTTGAACTTCTTCCAAGGCCCCCCATTGACAGAGGCCGGGACAATCCTTGGCCACAATGGCCCAGGTTAGGACCGTACTATCCTGGTGATAATACTCTATGCTGACTTCGTACTCAGGATATTTCGTACCGATTATGGACACACGGAGGTAGCAGCACACTTTGGCAATGGTGGGAAGCCATCTCTTGAGTCGCGTCTGCCGCTGATGAACTATATAGACCCGAGGGAATACTGTATCTCAACCAAAGAATTTGTGGTTGATAATGAAGGGAAGCTAAAAGGTCTTAACACAGGTACGTTTCGTGTGGAATTTTGACAGTCTCCTCACGACTTCCGTATCAGTGCGAGTCGAATGGACAAAAGACAGTAGCGGAAGATGGAAGATGGAAGAAGTTCCCGGGTCCGAAAAGTTCTTCCCCGCGCAACTTGTGTTCCTTGCGCTCGGCTTTTTGGGACCGCAATCGGATGTTATCAAGGCCTTGGGAGTGACACAAGATGCAAGATCGAACATCCAAACACCCACTAAGGTACGATTTATCGTCATTTGTAACTTACATTTTAATCAATCATTTATCTTCAGAGCTATATGTCGAACACTGAGGGAGTATTTGCTGCAGGAGACTGTCGCCGTGGGCAATCACTGATTGTCTGGGGAATCAAGTAAGCTCGTCTGATCGTGATGTGGTGAACAAGGCTAACCGGGTTGTTACCACACAGCGAAGGACGCGGAGCTGCTGCTGAAGTGGATGCTTGGCTTAATTCTGGGCTGACACGATTACCAAGTGCAGGGGGTATCAAGGCTCGGGTAAGTGCATGACTCGTAAATGATACACGATTCTGAAGCGACAGCTTGATGCATAGTCATTCGCTGCCCCACCTAGTAACGTATGACCTTCACATTGTAAATTTCGGATTTTGTAACTATTCACAAATGGAATATGTTCTGTTATTCTCTGAGAACTTCTTTGTACGCCAGTGTGATGAATTCATACCGAGGAATGTCTTTCTCGTATGTCCCTGCTTTTCCCTTTGATACACCAAATGCCCCAATTTGTTTTTACCATCACTCTTGGGTCGAAGTCAGCCACCTCCCACTTTTCACTCCCAAATGTATTTGGGCCAGGGGTTATCACCCACTCAAACTCGCCAGCAACCTCGGGTGCCGTCGACAATGATCGGACATCTCTCTCGACATCCGTCGGCGAGAAACCTGTAACAAATATAGGACATTTACTGGCGAGAAGCATAGGTAGAACAGGACCCCATTCTGTAGTAGAAGAGATTTGTAGGAGTGGTTCCGAATCCTCAGATGTCGTTACCGGGGAAGGAAATCCGAAGCCGGGTGAAAAAAGGAAGAACAGGTCACTGTACGGGTCGAGGGTGTACTGAAATTGAGCATGGACTTCTGCATAATTTGCTTGCATGCCGGTAATGGTAAGCTGAGATGTGTAGGGAACCGTGTATGAGGGCACGCCATACCGCTCTACAGAGGAGCGAGTACGTTTCATTCGGATGATGGGAGCTGGGGTGGGGGGTTCGTAGATATTTGGAAGATAGATGGGTTTCTTCCCTTCTACAGCGTGCACTTCCTGAGTAGCTTCAGCAGGCTGAAAGACACTTTCTGATGCTCCCGCAGTCGGGGATGATGACGTCCGCGATTTAGGGGGTTTGGGTAATGAGACTTGGGGTCCAATGAAGAACAAGTGAAAATGGGTGGATGGGAACAGCATGCATAACTGCTCCCATACATGTGGTGGCAAGGACGATTCTGCGCGAGCTCCGAGAATGAAAACGCGAACCTGAGGTTTCCCAGTGGCAGCCTCCGCAGTTTCAGGAGCGCCAGGCGCTACATGCAAAGTCGTTCTTAATGCTAGAAGAAATATCAAGCTAAAAGGGAGAGATGGGTAGAATTACGATGAAAGACTGACCAGCTAGAGATCGGCTACCCTCCGGGGTCAGGCGGCGATTGTCTAAAGTCAACCCGCTGTGCTGATGAAGGGCACCGCCGATTGTGATGGGGTATGTAAGAAGTTTACTGGCATGCCTTCTGGAACGCTCAGTGTCCATTGACGGAAAACCACGTGTATACCAGAATACATCCCAGTTAGCAAACGAAATTGCCTCCTCGTATCCCTGGGGTCCTATGGGGAGAAACGTCACTTATACAGAGGATAGTAAATCCGAGTTTGACAGACCAGGTAGCTCAAACTCTCGAAGCCTTCTGCCACTCCTTAAATCATGCTCATCTTCATTGGCCTCTCGCAACCTTGAACAGTATTTCTGGTGCTCCTTGTCATCCAGACAATGTTCTTCTGAACAATGGGTAGGCCATCCACAATGCGGACACTCAAACTTGACCGTACGTGGTTCTGCCTGTTGACGGGGGTGATCATGAGTATGTGACGAAGCGCAAACCGGACATGGCGCCAAGAGCTGAACAGCGTCGCCTCTAGCACGAACTGCAGGAAAGGGGGACTTGGAGAATGGATAGAAGAGATTATCTTGGGTAATGATAGGATCTTTGTGAACTGGTTGTGGCTTGGACTTGCGGAGGAGGTTGAAGAGATGCCTATTACCTGTTGGCAGCTGGCGGGGGCGAAGGGCAGCTACAAAATGCGCAGACGGTGGAAAACGCATAGAACTTTTGAAAATTTCCGTTCGGAGATATTGGACCGATGTTTGGCATCAGACCCTGACGGCAAATAGCCGACGCCGGCTGATGGCCACTTGGTCATCCGATCGCCCTTAGCATAAGTATAATTTATAAACCGTGTCCGTGTCTACACTCAGGCTCGTGGTGACTTCCGATGGCTACAAGACAAGCTTCTCTTTCACGCAAGACGAACGAGACCCAGATCGATGTTTCTATCAACTTGGACTGTGGTCCGGGCTCACAAATAATTGATATCTCAACCGGCATTGGCTTCCTCGATCATGTAAGTAGCGTCTCCAAAATACAAGCCCATACTTTCGTGAACTAATAGCGCATAGATGTATTCTGCTCTAGCCAAGCACAGCGGAATGTCGCTGAAAATGAAATGTTCTGGCGATCTATGGATCGATGATCATCACACCGCAGATAAGTACATTATCTACTTCACGGAAGTTCTGCTTTATATCAACGCTGGGCCATGCACAGGACAGCGCCATTGTTCTTGGTACAGCCTTCAAACAAGCTCTGGGCGAAATTCGCGGGATACGCAGGTATGGGACAGGTTTCGCGCCACTCGATGAAGTACGGCAAGTCCCTACTGCCATCCCTCCTATCTCCAGTGAAAATTGACAGGTTATCAAAGGCTCTTTCTCGTGCCGTAATAGACGTCTGCTCCCGGCCATACTGTGTTACAGACCTTGGCCTCAAGAGAGAGAAGATCGGGGACTTATCCACAGAAATGATCCCTCATATATTTTACTCTTTTGCCATAGCGTCCGGTGTAACTTTACATGTTGATGTTTTGCGTGGGGAGAACGATCACCACCGGTTAGTTGGTCATAACCGTGAATATCTTCATGACTCAAGAGTACGCAGGTCGGAGTCAGCTTTCAAGGCACTAGCGCTTGCTATTCGGCAAGCCATCGAAAAGACCGGTAGCAATGATGTGCCCAGCACCAAGGGCGTACTTTGAAATGTATCAAGTACTTCAGGCTATCATGTACGGCAGAACAGATATAAATAAGACTCCTTGCAGTCGCATTATCTAGCACCGTGATACTAGATATATGCTACCAAAATAAGCACCGTTTCTCATCTGGAGGATTAAGCTGAAGTTGCAAGATTGTTAGCATCCACTATGGATGTCCATACGCAGATTACTTACCTTGGCTTGACTGGAACATCGGAAAGCCTTTGCAAATTCGGGTATATTGTAGACAGTCCCATCTACCCGATACCTAGTAGGGGAACGGGGATCTGAACGAACACGCTGCACCTGCAAGGGAATGTTCAAGGCTCGAATATCAAAAGAGTGATCCTACTTTACTCACTGCTGCTTCTGGCCTCGTTGCCCTACCCCAGATCTGCGCAAATGATATGAAGAAGAGCTGATCTCTATATTGGCTTGAACCGAGGCCCAAATTTAGTTGCTCAAGCTGATACATACCGCGTATAGTTCAAACCAGGAAGAAGATACTCATTTCCAGCTCTGCTTGACTCTTCAAACTGAGCCTTCCATGCACGATAAGCTTGAATTAGGCCAGTATCTCCAATATTTTCCCCTGATGTCCTGTCAACGAGTGAACAACAGGCCGTTCAAGCCTCCAGCCCAACTCACAGATTGCCCTACGTGCCGACATGTCAGGAGAATGAGAGTGTGGGGTGTTTATCACATACATTGAGATGTATCTTTCTGCCCCTCCCATCATCAATTGTGTATGCTGGTACCAACTCAATTGAACCTGGTGACGCTACTGAAGAGGTCGACCCGCACCTGAGAATTGTTTCACTATACAATCTTGTTTGATCTTGAATCCTTTGCTGGTTGAGTTTGTCCACCACTCCTCTAGCTTTCCAGCTTGATTGTACAATCTACCAGCCGAATCGAAAGCATGCTGGAAACATTATAAGGGTTCCGGTCACAGGTTCCATGGAAGACGGTTACCGTTAATTCATGTGACGCTACCTGCCCAAAGGCACCGTAGGAAAGATATGACGGCCTAACATAAAGTTAATATGTACATTAGGATGGCACAACTTGTCCTTACCTTTCCTTGCCGAAGAATGGTGGTTGGAGAATGCCGGCAGGAAAGACAATCTAACCGCAACTTCAATGGTTAAGGCTCGCAGAGTATAGTCAGATACGCACCTCATTGGCGGGTGGATTGAAATATGCATTAACAGTGGATGGATACATATCCCACAAGCCTCGATTTCTCCGCCGACCTAACTGTAACCATTTTTGAAATATTTCATTTGAGCTAAACATCCCATGCCTATATCAGAACACTAGGTCTGAGTGCATGGAGTGACACTCACATGGCGCCGATCATATTTTCGAAGAAATCATCCTTGTGTACTTTGACGGATCTGTAGTACCTTAAGATCGAACCTGGATCATGGGTATCAGGTGACAACGGGAAGCCAACTTTGACGTGAATTGCATCAGCCTATTCAGCACAAGAATGAGTGATAGTGACCATGCAGTGGCGCCAGCCGAAAACGAAACCTTCTCGGCAGCAGCTTCGGCAGACGTCATATCCATCCATCCGATGCGGGGAAGCGATGCCTTGAAGGATTCAATGATATCTAGACCAGGTATGATTTAACACGCCAGAGTTGTAGGCGTCATACTAACCTCTGATGACTTTGGTCCCCCGTTCCTTTGACTCTTCACTAAAAGCCTCGTTAACAAAGTAGCGGCCTGCTGCAAAGCCAAGCGCCTCTTCTACTCTCCCGACACAATATTCAGCCCGATCTCCAACATACCCCTTCTTGACTCCTGTTAAGATTTCTTCGAGCGATCGCTGTGCCCGCCACACCTCTGTGTTCGTGCCCAGATAGGGTGACAAAGTCAATGCGGTTCGTACAACAAGATACGCTTCAATGACATCAGCAGAGGTGTCCTCGAGGATGTCTGATAGAGAAGTAATGTATGCCGGATATGTTGCAATCACCTTCTCAGGGAAGGTTCGTGGTGTAAACGTCGCGAAATATGCTGGGAAATGAATTTGGGGAAGGGAATTAGTGAAATTGGAAAGCGGAAGCGGGTTGTAAGTTTTAATAGGATCTTGATACAGCACATCCCTTAAACAAAGAATATGTAAATATAACACGTGAAGCTAGGGATTCTCCTCACAAATCAAGACTAGCGTTCGCTAGTCGACGCTCCATCTTGACAACTTGCTTAGCACGCTTATGTGCCTGACGCCTTCTATCAACGGGTTCCCTGCCCTCATCATCATCTCCATCATCATCTCCCCAAGGTGGCCAAGGCCAAGGAGGCCAGACATTTGCATCTCCGTTTGTGACAAAAGCAGGCGGAGTATGTCGGGATGTCTCCAATGATTCAGTAAGGGCAAACAGCAGCCGTTCAACGATAGTCTGAAATTTAGTAAGCAGGCTTTCATCTTCATAATATTCCTAAGCGACAGAACGTCAAACTGCAACTTTAGAAGACAATTGAGACAACTGACGGGAGAAGGGAGGCTGAGGCCGGATTGACTGAACCACAAGACCATGTGATTGGGATCTACTCCCTCATCACCTTCGATACCAAAGGAAAAGAATGTGCTTATGCCTATGGAGGCAAGGATAACAAATCAGAGACGTGAGCTAGTAAACGGCATTGGACTGACCTCGAGAATGAAGATAAGAGAGGGCCGCGGTTAAATCAGTCGACTTGTCGGAACCCGTAATAGATGGGCTACCACGATAGAGTGTTTTCATCGTCTGTATAAAATCCAACAAAGGGACTGCGCCGCGATCGTCCAGTCTATTCTCATTCAGGCATGATGAATAAAAGTCGCGCAATTTAAGAAGTAGTTCGGCATCCTGGGATGACGTTGAAGAATTGGATTCTAAGATTCTCTGGATAACTTGCTTGTTTTGCTGCGACAGGGCTTCGAATTTTCCAAAAGTAATTTTATCCTCTGGAAGCGGGTGAGTACGGAGCCAACCTCCATCTTTGAATTTTGAGCAACGCATGGCAGGATTCAGTAAGAGAATTACGTACTTGCAAAATCATAGAAATTCTCACAAGGGTCTTGGGAAGTGTCCAAAGAAGAAAGTATAGAAGCAGATAATATGATGCATTGCGAGCTGAAGCAAACTTCCTGGTGTAAGATGGTAAGACATTGGACAGTTTAGTCCCGAATGCTCAGACACTGACTTTCTCTGGGACTTGCGTCGGGTAAGGATCGGATACCACAGTAGTGGTCGTGATGTAAGTAGTTGTCGCAGTAGTCACTTGGGTTGATGAAGCAGTTGAAACCATTGTACTTGTCACCGTAACAGTCCCACTTGGTGGCCTGTCTCCTTTCCCACCTCCATTGCGCCGCTGCTCCAATCTCAACCTATGTTGAGCACCAGCAAACAGGCCAATAAAGACCTGTAATCAAAATGATATCGTCAAAGGTTTGTAATGCTTTTATTCCACTGACAGAGCTCAGAAGGAGTAGGATTAACGCGAGCACGAGCAAAATCTTCGTGAGAGGAGTAAGAGACTCTTGAGAAATGGCGCCAACATGATGTGCGAAAGATAGATTGTGACGTTCGTTCTCTAGTTCTTCGCGCCCTGGGTTTTGCAGTAGGGAAGTTGTCTCTGCCGTGGACGCGGGGAGTAAGCACCCAGCTCTACCCATAGTAGGTTACTTGCCTTGGCCATTTGGCTCCCTAGGTAGCCTGTCCGCCATGGCGGAGATTGTCACGAATATTTTCAGAGATAGTTATATATATGTTAACGCCTCGAAGTTACCTTGTGCCCAACACCAGGTGGCAAACGCTAGTCTCAGTCCCAAATTGGGAAGGTTGCTGACAAAGTGAAACAACCAGCGTACTCAGAACTTTGACCAAATCATGAATAGAAAAGCAATGGCAGCACCTTTTTCCAATCGGACTTTTGGAGTCGACGTGATAATATCTGAACTATACCCCTGAACTCTCACTTTGGTATAAGGTAGGTGGGTGGTTGTGTCGGAAGAAAGCCGAGTGTGCAAGTCCCAAAAATTTGGAGTTTCAAAATTTTCGTCACGGATCGTCACGCTGACTCATACAACCGATTGTATCTCCGATTAAACAAAACACGACGCGACGCGTTAGCCGAATGGCGGACTTTCAAATCTGATGGCGTCGATGGCAAAGCAAGCACAATGACATAGTCTCCGATGCCTAATATACTATATTCCCCTGTACATCAGTCTCCTACCCAGCCGCAGTTCCGGGGTAGGGAGAAAGCGGTACGCAATTGAAAATCCTAGTACAAAATGTATTTTTAGATGAGACGGCAACTTCCACAATTTTAAACTCCACACTCTTAATTTCTCCAACCCCTACACAGCAGCTGGCTTTTTACAACTGTAAACAACTCAGCCACCCGGAGACACTTCTGCATTGGGATGGATATACCAATATATTCATGATCATGACACTTCAAGCTGTTATTGATTTCTTCAATCCACTCGTCTCAGAATTGACAGTGTCCGAATTCATTCTTGCTCTTCTAGAAGATCCTAGCCTAGAAACTCATCCATGTACTCTAACACTAGTCAAGGATGCTGGTAATGTCATTACAGCTCTGTCTCGACATTCGCATTCTGTTTGTTTGGTCTTTACCTGGGCGAATGAACTCATGAAGAAGAAATACATTGACTCTATCAAGGATCTTACATGCAATGAAGACTGGCACTTCAATGCAAGTCATGCATCTGCAAAAGATCTCGAAGACTTTTGCATCGAAGACATGGCACTCAAAATGAAGATGTTAGCCCCAGATCTTTGGAATATCCTGGGTCTCTTGCTTACAGGGGATAAAAGATCTCAGAGACAGTGTGCTGAGAAAGATTCCAATGGGGATCTTGTAATGGCTGATCCTGGGGAAGATGATGATCTGTGGGAAGGATTGCCTGAAATTGCCCCTGACGAGACCAATTACTCGGAGATGGTGGATGAGAATGGGACATTTACACAACTAAATCCGAAGAAAAAGGCAGCCCAACAAGACGCCATTTGCACAATTGTATGCTATTCACACAACTAGCCTTGCTAAGATTTGCTGAGGTCGCACACATGCAGAAGAAAGTTGTAATGATTAGCATAATGATGCAAAGCCGGAACGCCAAGTCCAATGCACTCGAAAGTGTTTTTGGTATATTCCTACATTCTATGAGCATGCCAGAAAAGGTCATTCAGGCCCTCGCACACATGGGAATCTCTATCTCAACATCTGCCATCCATACTGCCATCCATGCACTCTCGACTGAGACATATGAGACCCTCCAAGAGATG
>QLOK01001384.1:0-33096 GCA_003313805.1 Tricholoma flavovirens
AGCCATCTCGAGATATTGATTACAAATCACGGAAGGCTATGGCAGACTCTCCCGGTTTCACTGATGCACGCATCACATAGCTTGAAAGCAGCTCACATATTTTAAGATACGCGGGTCGCGGTTTCCCAAGGTCAATCCTCGTTACATTCCGCAACAGCTCGTGCCAGCTGTCCGGATCGATCAGCATCGGCGTGGGGCATGGCCGTGCGTGCGATGGAAAGTCACAGAGAAACCATCGTCAAGAAGACATCTCGCCGAACCGCCGGTTTGTAGTGCAATGCCAAAGTCACGCTGAAAGATGCTGAGAACTTCCTAGAAAGCCAAGACCAACAAATTTTTCGAGTCACAAGTCATATCGAAAGGAATATGAAGGTGGTTGTGGTTGTGGTTGGGTGGCCCACTGGCACATCAAGTTGGCAACCCATTAGGCGTTCCCTGCCATACGCTCTTGAAACTTTGCCGTGGACGAGTATGACTTACGGTGGCAAAGCAGAGTTCTTCGACGCTGCAGGCGTGCTGACCGCAGAAAACGTCCGTTTGATACCAGAACGGTAGACAATAGTGCTTTGTGACCTAATGAGCATGATGGAGAAGAGAACTTGTTGGTTGCGAGAGACTGACATCGAAAAAGATTTTTATCCTGTTACCTAGTGGCTCAGCGGCTTGGTGGTCCAGGATAGAGGTACTCCCCCTTTGTCATTAATTTGGACTAGATACTTGGGTGCAAGCTTGCCATCCTCGAGTCGGAACTCACGTAGCGCTGTACCCGTTCTGTGCTGCGTTCTGTGCTGCGTCCATTGGACGTTAAGACGGATGCTCTTCTGTATACTCAGATTCAACATCGTGCAATACCATAGCAACGGAACAGAAGTCATCGTCTTTGTTGTTGAACGCCATCACGAGGCCGATCGGATGCTCGGACGCCATACTGTCATTGTACTCCATTTTTGTACCTATTTGGAGGGCGACAATACAACGTAACCTGGTGGGTCTTATTGTCGTTGTAGGTATCACAATTCTTGGATGGCATATTAGTACGCCCTATATAACGGTCATAACATTCCAGCAGTCGCTCCATTATTTCAGTTCCTACCTTACTGAAGAACTCTCGTCCTAATCCACGCTTCTCATCCCTAACCACCCTCCTCATGTATTCCATCCCTATGCCCAACTGGAGTCCCATACCCTACGCGTTCTCCGACCTCCCCTTCGAACAGCTCCCAAGGCAAGCACAAACTTTCCTTGTCGAGAACAGCCTCTACCCCATCATAAAGTACAACAGCAACACTGTCAATCAGTTCCGGCAACACCGCGCCTCAAGGCTCTACCGCACACTCGAGGGGGTTCACGGTGCCATCGTGACGAGACGGCGCGAGCTGGCATCCATGAACCCTAATGACATCCCATGGAATGACCTCGACACTCTCGGAGAATCCCCCTGTGACCCGAAAGACAGGTGCAGATCCCTCCTCCTGGAAGTCGTGACAGTCCTCTACCCTGAACTATGCGACCACCTCAACGACTTCATGCTCGACATGGATGCTCTCGTGTGGCTTGATGTGTACGCGCGGCACGGGACCCCAGATGCCGTGCCTCCTGAGCTCGTGCATGAATATCGAATGTCGAAATCCCAGCCAGTGCTAGACGCGTCGTTCAATGCACTTGCACAGCTAGACGAGGACGTGTTTAGGGTGGATTTCCATCGGTTGGCAGTGGAGAGGGAGGAAGCACTTATGCAAGCCCTGCAGGAGATCCAAAACACCCCGCCTCCAGTTTATTTGGCAGAGTTGGAAGCTGAACAGGAGAAGGACGCACAGTTTGTCGTAGTCTCTACTGTTCCGTTGGTTGCCGAGAAGTGCCCTCGGGCCATGATGATGAATGCGTGTAAAGGGTCACAAATGCTCCTCGATAATTGCACTGTCTTCCCAATTTTATGAGCCCCGAAATAACCCAAGGGCCTATTACGAAGCATGAATTCCTATATGGGATCAATCTAAAATGTAGTATATGTAATGATGAATGTTTGAAGGCTTACTTTTCGAGAATGAAGGAATTATGTCATTTAAGCGCGGAGAGCTGTGTAGATCGTTATCAAGGGTTGACACGTCGAGAGCATGACGAGAAATGAAGCAACGACACGGAACGAAGTACCAAAGGTCTTCTGCCTTGTATCTGGGACACGACGACAGTGCGCCCATGTGTAGCCTTATACATGCACAAGTTGACGAGAAAAAATCCAATAATACATTGTTTAACTTCTTGCGATCATTGTCGGGACTAACACAGGGGGGAGACAAATAAAGGAGAACGGCTGGCAGGATAAGGATATTTAAGTACTGGCGGCAGGATCGACGACCTTTCCAACAATATTGTATCTCTTCCTGTAGACATTAAGGGGGGTAGAAATTAGCCACGTACATGAAAAACACGTCAATGAATCTCACGTGAAGAATGAATACCAGTCATCTAGGACCTTCATATCCTTCTCATCCAGAACGCTATAGTCCGCGACTGCATTCTGGGGCTCTAAACTTGACATTCCTAGACCCCTTGATGCATCCTTCCCCGCAAAGAGGTTATATGACTTCCCTGGACCGTACACATCTACTTTATGCGACACGTCAAAAATGGTGCCTGACGGGAGTCATTCCAGTTAACTACTCCACGGCCATGATATTGTATAGCCAGGTCATACCTTTGATAGCAACGTAAATCGGCTTTGAGGAGTCCGACCCATCGAACGCTTTCAGCTGCTCTAATGTGTAGGGATCGTCTTTGGGGGGAGCAAGGTCGTCTCTGGGTGCTGACATTATAGATTTGAGCGGTTTCTGAGCGGACTCGGCGGGCTGGGTTGCTGGTGTGGTATGGGCGCTTGACGAACGAGATAGGTAGCGGTAGGAGATGTAAAAGACAATGACCAGTGCACTTAATCCGCCAAACGCGTTCACTTCAAACATAGTCCGGCACTCTCCGGCCCTGCTGAACACGTCTCGTTTTCTACGTACACATTCACTTGGCTTGCATCTCCTACGTCGAACAGTTTCTTCTGGTGCTGACTGATTTTTACATTTTTTGGCCTTCTCTCTCGGGGACCATTCTGAACTTACCTTAGACGCCACGCCGAGTCACGGCCATCAGCTCACGCGGTACAACTACTTTCTTAGCCTCTTGCTTACAGCCAGTTTGAGCACCAGCATGAGATTTCGCATCTTCTGTATATTATATTGATGATTCTCACCCCTCTTACGCGTTTCACCACTCGGTACAATTGAACGAGTTGTCAAGGCTATCTTCGTAATTATAAATTTCTACTACCCCCTGTTTCAACTCAACGTTTATGACCCAACTGCAGACGACCGTTATAAACGCAACGGCCCATTGCGACACCTACATGCGTAGTGATATTTACTGCGCGACCGCCGTCGATCGGTATTTTCTCCGAGAATATTGTGTCGAGTTCGAGTCACAAGTATGTGGTCCCTTCAAGTTGCCTGTACTACTGTACGACTCTGTTCCTCTGACTTTTAGGTGACCCCACTGGACTTCGCGGGCTTTGGAGATAACCACTCCTTTTTGTATGAGCGTTTTACTTAATACTTCTTTTCTTTTCGAAGACAAATACCTGTGTGTAAATCACATGGCCGCACATTCGAAGTTGTCAGGTTACCCGAATGTTTATTTCAAGTTCAGGATATTCAACGACCGGCAACGACCTTTGCCCGATTTGTACTTGTGTACCTGGACCATTTTTCTATCGGAAGTAATTGCCATTGCACACTTACATACAACCAATGAGCGGGCTCGCAGAATTTCGATGATATTAATATTCTAAAGGAGCCGAGAGCGTGCCGCCGGCATTCAGCTGCAGCCTGAGCACTGCTGAACCGTGCGGTTGCAATAAGTTCCGAGGTCGTTTTAGGCTGTTCCAGGAGAAAGAAGAAAAAAAGGAATGGACACTATTTTTTTTTTTTTTTTTATACATAGGGAAACATCCCGTCACCCCTGACAATATTAATGGGGGCCCTCGGTTTTAACTAGTGATTCTGGTTGGCTAGACAAGGCCATTGCATTGATTACAAGTAAACACACCGTATTCAGCATGTCAATAATTATGCAAAGTCATTCAATGCATCTGAGAAAGATTGAGTAATCGGTAACGGTCTGGGCAACGGGGGACGTAACAATATAGGGTAGAGATTATCCCGACAAGGAAGGAAGCGCGAGCATGCCAATGACGAGGATAGCGCTACCAATGATCTGGGACAACTGGGGTTAGAAGGGCATGGAAGCAGACTGTTTGAGACGGTAGAACGTACGTGGTACTTGAATGGTGAGAGCCAATGCTTGGGCTTCTTTAGCTCAATCCTCGTGACACTTTGTAGTAGCTCTCCCCAACTATCGTGATCAACCGCCATCAATCCAGTGTCATATCCGCCTGGGCGGTAGAATGTAACCTCTAGGCCCCCATCCTGCAAGGACCGGACAAGACCAAATTCACGATCAAGTAAAGCAAGAGTTTCCTACATCAAAAACATCAGCTATTCTTAGTCGCCTCTGTTTATTTGAGGATATACAAACATAATAATCATATTGCTGTAATCGCTCCCGGCCGAACGCCCTCTTCTTTTTGCCATAGGTGACTATCACTTGTGGAGGAAGGCCGCATTTGGAAGGAAATCGTACTTCGCGGGAAGCGTTGTCACGGACAGAGAAAGTATGTTTCATACCTGAGGGGACGATGAAAGTACTTTGAGAACGTTTAAGAGGCATTGACGAATGGGGGCGGTAACGATGGAGGATCTTGTGGATTCGAATCCGAGTTTATAATGGAACAACATTGTATACCGCTTGAAAGAACCTTGAGCTTGCCAAAGATGCAGTTGGCTGGCAAGTTTGATCACTCCCATTGTATAAAAACCCAAAGGGAGAATTTGTTGTTTCGACATAAAGGGGACTCGGATGCCATTTGGATTGGAAAAAGCGCGAGATACTGTCCTTCGACTAATGGGAATCCAAAGGCACGCGGTTAAGGTCGCCTTCCTAAAGTCCAGGGCCAAGTCGCCTAATTAGCGTTGCTGCAAGGATCCGTTGTTCATCCAAAGGGGCCACTGGGAGGGCCTCGTCAAGAGATCGCCGATTCTGTCACTGCCACGCCACGGTGCATATGTCAGTGTACTCACCAGGCTTAAGCTTTGCAAAAAAGAAGCCATCTATAGGAATGAGGACAGTCAAATGGTTGCCGCTGTGACACCGCAAATGCGGGTTGTTAGTAGGTGCCTAGGCGTATGTGTCCGAGTCCCTTGTAACCCTGAGGACTGATCTATGTGTACTTACAACTGTCAATGACATCCACCATATCAAACCCGATTCAATCCCCGTTCGATCCCACGTAAAATGAGGACATCCATCATGCAACACCTTTGGGTTGCTTTTTCCGTCCGTGGAACCTGGAAACTTATTTAAATAAATGTCTGACGTATATCGGCGATTTTGACAGATCTCAATCACACCTTTTGTTCTGGACTAGACCTAGCTCGACCTAGCTCGGTTGTGGCTTTGCCAGTGCAAATCTGAAATACCTAACTGCCGCTGGTCTTTTCCTTATATACTTCTGAGCGGTGATTAGGACCCTAAAGTGCTTCCCATTCAGATATCGATGTCAGGCGACAATACTGCTCAATCCGAGTTCGAACTCATAGCTGGGGGATACGAAGCTGGTGAGAGGGCCAAGAGGATAAGCAGTCTCATTGATGATGAAATAAAGGTGGGTGTTTTGTTATAGTCCTGATCCTTCTCGGTGCAGGAACCCTGACGAATGGAATCTTGCGCAGAAAGACTCTGCACGCAGACGAGACGCACGTAAGCGAGAAGTCAAAGGTCAATGGCAGACCGTCAGGTCTCTGAATGTTTATTCACCGCTCTACTTCTACAGTGATGTTGCTCGGGCAAGCAGAGTCTGGCAAGTACCTAATCGACGTTCTTTGGCATCATCAGTCTTACTGACTTTCCCCTTAGGCAAGTCAACACTTCAGAAACAGTTCCAGCTGTACTACGCCTCTACGACCCTCGACTACGAGCGTCCCTCCTGGCGTCCGGTCGTGTACTTCAACGTTATCAAAGCCATCCGTATGATCCTCGATGAGCTAGATTACGAATTCTCCCGCACTCGTGCCAAGGAACCTCTCTCTACTGTGACTGAAGAAGTTCCTGTCAAGTCCGCGGCCGAGGCAAACCCATGGTCAAGCGAAGTTGAAAATGCCATCGGTCAATTGCGTGCCAAGCTCTTGCCCTTGGTGGCAATCGAGGACACACTAACATCCGAATTAAGTGGCGGCGTTTCGGTTAATGGAGGGCGAACTGGGGCGTATGTTCGTTCAGGATGGCAGGCCTTGGTCACTCCTAGCTGGGCCATATCACACAACCTATCAACAGTGCGACAAGCCTCAGAAGTTATTAATCTAACTGGAAAGACAATGAACGCAACAGCGGACGCTATAAAGTCCTTGTGGGAGCATCACGTTGTGAGGCATCTGTTGGATACGCGGCAGTTAAGGCTTGACGAGTCAGCCCCTTTGTAATTGTCTTGTTTCCATCCTACCGCCACTTTCTCACTTCCTTGTTCTTAGTTTTCTCAATAACATTCACCGAATAGCACAACCAGACTACGTGCCAACCAATGGTCTGATCGTCTCGATTCTCTGACACGTCGTGTCCAACCCCATTCATTCTTAGATGACATCCTAAATGTTCGCCTGCAAACGCTAGGGGTCATGGAGCACACTTTTCCGATCAACTTGGGAGGCATGACATATGATTGGAAGCTGTATGATGTCGGTGGTGCAGTATGTGAATCCGCCCATCTGATGGACAATCTAACCCCTGTGCTTATACTATGCAGCGTGGACAGGTATCGTGATTTACTTTCAAGGGTGCTATACTCTCACATCTAAATGCGGCACAACTTTTCTTGGCGCCTATTAGAGACATGCATGGGTCCCGTACTTCGACGATGGTATGTCTCTGCCACTTGATTTCTCTGCATCAGCCTTGATTTCCTCCTGCTTTGACTTGCGTGTATACTCATTTAATCTTTGCTTATCCCAGCAACGGCAATAATATTCCTAAGTGAGAAGTTGCTCTCCATGCTCATCGTCGTCATCCGTTTATCAGGTTGCTCATGCATCCTTAGCTCCTATCAGTGCGTTTGATCAGGTATGTGCCAACTTGCACGTCTTCCTATTCTATTTCCCGAAGCGTCACAATGTCACTAGTATCTAGACGAAGATCCGAAAACAAATCGAATCAACGACTCTTTACAACTCTTTACGGCCATCTGTTCCAATAAGCTTCTCAAAGATGCCCATCTCGTTCTGCTACTCAATAAGGTATCATCGTTGCTTTCTATCTATCTATTGGCCATGCCCCCTCCTGATTTGGTTCGTACACCCAGACAGATCTCCTAAAGAAGAAGCTGGAAGCTGGTTCGAAAGTTCGGAAATAGTACGTCCAACCCACCTTTCTCCACTCCGGAAGCCACAAGGACCACTAATCAACTGACGCTTTTCTATTCTTGGATCTATATTCCCTTGTGGTTCTGCATGAATGACATCAGCATTACAAGCTATGGCGAACGACCGAACACATACGAGAGCGTGTCGGACTACTTCAGAACACATTTTGTGCAGGCTCATCGACGGCAGGATGTCTCACGGAGGACCCTCTACGTTGTGAGTCACGAACAGTCACCGGGTCGCTCACGGCAGCTGACGTTTCGATAACAGCATTTTACATCAATGCTCGTATGTTTTCCCTTGTGATAAACAGTCTGTCCGAGCGTCGGCCCACTTCCTTCTCTTCTAGGACATAACAGCAACACAAAGCATCATAGCAAACGGTAAACTCGCCTTTCTTCATACGTCAACCTATAGCTAACAGATCATAAAGTGGGGGAAGTAATCATTCGGCAACATATTGCACAAGTTGGCCTCGCCTAGCCTACTATATGACAAGTATAACCGAACTATGATGTACAACTCACAATCTATATAGACTCATTACTTGGCTGTAACTGTGGCATAAGCGGTGGTTCATAACCGACGACGGATTGTCACCCAAAAAATGATATACATAGACCTGAAAACGACAGCCGCGGGGGGATCCATTGTCGTCTTTAACATCACAAACTGCATTCGTAGCGACTTATCCTTGGCGTGAGCTGCCTATGAGAGCGCCGATTCTTGGTCCCCAATTGATAGATGCGTAAAACACCCCGACCTCCCAACCCACTGAGTTTTTCCTTTACTCTGGCAACTTCCGCATGAAATGGTGGCGCAAAGAGACCAATGGCAACTTCCCGGAGCGAACCGAGTTCGGCAAGGACTGAATCAAGCTCTGCCCAACTTCCATCCAATCTTTTAAGGTCGGCATAAAATTCAATGCCGAGACGCTCGAGGACATTCGTGGGCGACAGGCTAGAGAGGAGAGTCTGTACCCAAGCAATAGCGCATGACGGATTTTCGAGCGTCAATCGGATGGAACGAAGCCCAGAATTTCGGCTGAGGTCGAAGGAGTGCACTGGAACATAGACACGGGCAAAGAATTGTTTAAGTCAGTAGGTGTGAGAGTGTGAGTAAGCCCGTGAACATTGATATCTACCATCCCAAGGACCAGGTTTGAGGTGGAAATGCTCAAGGGAGCTTCCCGTGACTGCGAGGAGCTGCTCTATTGCGGTAACATCGGGAAAATGAGCCACGCGCAGCTCGCGGAGACGTTTGATCTCGATCGTAGATCCCTGGCTGAGGAGCCAATGCCCAAGAGAACGGAAATCCACATAGTCGATGGTCAAGAATTCAAGACTGCACCGAGGTGCACCATCTATGTCACCGCCTTCTACACCCTCCGAAGCACGCTTCGTAGTACTGTGGCAAACCTCCCTGCCATCACCGACAACCGTAGACGATAGCGCAAGGCCCTTCAGATTCTGACAATGCGAAAGCAGCTCCGCGAGCACCGCGAAACTCGGGAAAGACCATGAATTGAGCCGAACGTATGTAAGTGAGGGGAGTTTGAACACATGACATATCGCGTTTTGCAGAATGAGTGGAACGGTTTCCCAGAACAATGTTGCATGAGCCGCAAACTCCAAACGCTTGAGGTGCGTCAGCATCCTCATGAGACGCGGAAGCGTCCTCTCAGTTGTAACCCACGTGGTCGAAGATGGGCCGCCTGATGCACCCGAAAATGCACCTTCGGTAATGTCCAGCTCGTGTATATTAGGAATGATGTCGGGTGATGAGGAAAGTAAGTTGTATAGACGTTTACACAACTCGTTAGAAGGGCACCCGTCGGGCGAGGCCCGGAGGGCGACTTTGGAGAAAAGATGGAGCCTGCTTGTGGGCAGCCAGGCATGGCATACAAGCGAACAGCTGCGGAGGGTTACTGGGCTGTCATGGAGGTGATCTATGATATGGTCGGCCAGCTCTTGTGGGATATGAAGAGGTCCACTAGGTGTCATAGTGAGAGAAAGTGGGGCACAAGAAGGCTAGAATGGCGTAATCAGATCTACTAGTAGTAGGACTTGTACTACACGAGGATGATTGGGCTGCTACCCGTGCCACCTTGTGACAGTTGAAGGTATGTATACCTCGAGCAAACGGCGCACCAGTGCGTTGAGATGATCCACCCGTGACTTGCAACGTTCCACAAATGAAATGGGATAGCGATCTACGATAAATTGATATCGATCAGTAATCTTCAATTCCATCGCCTCTGTCTTTCTCAACCGAGATAGTACAGAATCGTGAAATGCGATCATGAGGCCAACTTGCCGAATAGCGACAATGGATCCCGTGATATAACACGTGGTTGTAATTAGCGCGTTATTCGAGCGGAGTACTTCCATTAATTATCGTAGTAGTAGGTATCCGCCACGTTATATTAGAACTTTGTTCACTCGCGAACGCAAGCGAACTCGAGTCAACTGTGATATTGTACTATAAACAGTGCCGTGGCATCCGCGGAGCTTCTGAGCTTGAACGTTTGAATTCCCAGCGGTTTTCCTTCAGTAAACACTGAAAGTTTACGATTATATTGGGTTACACCACACAAAGTCTGACTCACTAAGGGCTTTTGGTGATGTGCCCCATTGGCGTAGAAGTTGCTAAATCTGATGAGACAGAATCCACCTCCACCGACACGAGCACGCACAATATTGTCATATTACGTTAATGAGTACTTCAAAACATTCGTTATCATGATTCAGTAGTTGCGTAGATGGTGACATGGTACAAAACCTCACTTACCTTTGTTCGGGACAGGGTAGATAAATGCATCATTCGAGATTGAACCTGTCCCTGGGATAGATTTTTCACCATAGATCACACAAAAATACCGTGACACCTAAGCCTCGTCCCTGGAAAGCTGACTCGGAGTACATCCGTGGTGCACGGGGAGAGCCACTGGGGGTCCGTGTGTATGGGGTGGCGCCGGCCGCTCATTGGCATGCATACAGGGATTTTCCAAGCGTGCAAAGATATGCACCATGTCGCCACTGTCAAAACAGTCGTAAGCACGCAGAGACTCCAGAGTATACAGTCGAAGCATCTCCTTTTCATTGTATTTCCAGTGTGAAGCTGGTTATTGGGTAGCTCTTTAACAAACTTGCGGGATCTCGGGCCCAGAGCAATTTTTTTACACCATATATGCCTGAGAAGCCATACTGACTGAGGAGGTTGGTGCCAGTTATTTACAAAGCTCAAAAGTTTGACTCGGATGGCATTGGTATTGGTATAGTCGGCCCGTGAGAACTTTTTTTTTTTGTTTTGAAAAAACGATCATCACAAACTTGAAGTTGCATTGGCCGCCTTTGTGTTACACGACTATGTCGACCAGCGGTCTCAAGACCATTGCGCCAGTGCCCACCGCGGCCGACTTTCTCGACATCGTTCTTTCCAAAACACAGCGAAAGACACCAACTGTATGTCGAATAAACCATTTCTTCCGTTTTGAAGTGTTCCAAAGATCTTATCCCTAGGTCATTCACAAAAATTTCAAAATCAGTCGGATAAGGAATTTTTACATGCGAAAGGTCAAGTTTACACAGGACTCTTTCGAGGAGAAGCTTAATGCCATCTTGACCGAGTTCCCGATGCTTGATGTGGGTGTTCACCACGTTCCTCAATGGTAACAACATTTCACATTTAGGTCACAACTTACTTAGGACCTACATCCATTCCTATCGTCGTTGATGAATGTATTGTACGACAAAAACCATTACAAGCTTGCGCTTGGACAACTCCGTACCGCCCGCCATCTAATTGATCAGGTCGCCAAAGATTATGTCCGTCTTCTCAAATTCGGTGACAGTCTCTACCGCTGCAAACAGCTGAAAAAGGCGGCCCTTGGACGGTGATTCCTATTCTCCTCCAAATCTGTCTGTAACCACTAATGTCTGTAACCCATAGAATGGCCACGGTCATGCGCCGACAAAAAGATCCGCTTGCCTACCTAGAGCAAGTCCGGCAGCACATCTCCAGGTTGCCTGCCATCGATCCAAACACACGCACGCTCCTCATTTGTGGGTATCCGAACGTCGGTAAATCCTCCTTCATCAACAAGGTCACCCGGGCGGACGTCGACGTCCAGCCGTACGCCTTCACCACCAAAAGTCTTTTCGTTGGTCATCTCGACTACAAATACCTACGCTGGCAAGTAATTGATACCCCCGGAATTTTAGACCATCCACTTGAGGATATGAATACGATCGAAATGCAGAGTATCACGGCTCTGGCACATCTGAAGAGTTGTGTGCTATATTTTATGGACCTAAGTGAGCAGTGTGGGTATACTGTAGAAGCCCAAGTATGTGGTCCTTGTTGCTAATCATTCACGATGGCTAAACGATTCACAAAACTTTAGTGCAAACTCTTTCACTCCATCAAGCCCCTCTTCAGCAATAAGCCCACCCTCCTTGTAATCAACAAAATTGACGTTATGCGACTAGCTGACCTTCCGGAGGAGTCACGCTCCCTCGTGCAAGAAATCATCGACCAAGAGGATGTGCAATGTGTGCAAGTATCCTGTCACTCCGAAGAGGGCGTCATGGACCTCAAGAATAAGGCATGTGATGCCCTGCTCGCGCACCGTGTCGACACAAAGCTGCAGGGGCACAAGATCAATTCCATCATTAACAGAATTCACGTTGCCCAGCCAAAGGCGCGGGACGACGTCGTGCGAGCGCCGTTCATACCAGATGTGGTAAAGGTGAAGAAGAAATATGATAAGAACGATCCGGAACGACGGCCATTGCTGAGGGATGTCGAGTTGGAAGAAGGTGGTGCAGGCGTGTACAATATCAACATGCGGGGTACGTTGGTCGTTGTCGGTGTATATATATATATTTTTGGTGTCTGGTGTTGACGACTTTTATCTATAGATAATTACATGTTGGCTAACCCTGAATGGAAGTTGGACATCATCCCAGAGATTATGGACGGCAAGAACATTGCTGACTTCATCGACCCCGACATCGAAGAGAAACTCGACGCCCTCGAGCGCGAGGAAGAACGGCTCCAAGCAGAGGGCTTCTATGACAGTGAAGAGGACATGGTACGCACCCCCTTACCCCCCTCCGCCAACCGAAATAGCACCAACATTTCTTGCTAACTACCCCCACAGTTCGACTCCGACGACGAACGCGAAGCCCACTCCGCTCATCAGGCCCTCTCCAAAAAGATTACCTCACAAAGCGTCAAGAAGGCACAGAAGAACCACGCTCGGCTCCCCCGTACGGCTGGGTTGCGCACTCTAAGCGAGCTTTCGACGGAGCTAACAAAGGCCGGGCTCGACCCCAGCCGCATTCAGGCGCGCGCGGAGATGCTGGCGAAGATACAAGGGGCTAAACGAAAGAGGCAGGATGATGATGATGATGATGATGATGACGGAGACATGGATATGGACATGGAGGGCGGAGAGGGTGGGGAGGATGCATGGGAGGATGATGGGATGGACATTGATGGGGATGACACACCGAGGAGGAAGAAGGCGAGGAGGAACGATGGAGCAGTTGCGGTGGTTTCGGTGGGTGGGAGAGGTCCGAGGACAGATAGGCGGTTGGCGGGGATGCGTGACGAGGCGGTGAGTGTTTTTATGTTGTTGAAGGTTATGGTTTAGTGTTGAAATTTTTTTTTTCTTTTTTCTTTGGGGTGTTCTAGCAAGCAAATCGTGCTGTCAAGCTACGCAATCTCGGGCAGCGGCCCCGCAATATGTTGGCGAAGGCTGGAGAGGCAGATCGTCATATCCGAACAAAAATGGTGGGCAGTGTGCTGAAGCTGAATCTATCTATGCTGATGCAGAACGTCTACTTGATCTTTTCTTTTACAGCCGAAACATTTGTTTTCTGGAAAGAGGAAGGGGGGGAAGACATCAAGACGATGATTTTTCCATCTCGTTCTTTGTTTCACTTGTTCTGCATTCTATCTTGTTTGTGTGTATTTCCAGGGGATCATATACAAAGACTGCTTAAGACGTTCAAGGCGGATGCCTGCTGCTGTGGTTTTTGCAAATGTACTGCGTTCATACATAAACACTCATAGTATCTTTCCGTTCCCGCCGCACCGCCCGGCTAACGTCCAAGGTTCATATTAGAGGACACAGCATCTTACAATTGGCTGTGAGTCGATGTTTTAATTTTTCATTCATTTGAGTGCTCGTCGCCAGCCACATCACCGGTATATCGTTTCACAAATTTGGACTGAAAAGGAAGCAGGAACAGGTGGCATTACGAGCTTACGAGCGAACAATTTTTCGAGTCAACTCGTCATATGTACATCTATCTTCTAGATAGGAATATACACGAAATGTACTACAACTACGTACGTAAAGAGATGGGAGATGAGGATGAAATCGAAGGAAGCATGCAGTCATGACGACATGCCAATAACCAAGCGGGGGGTGTCACAGTAGTGTTAATCCAAAACGTAGGCTTAGTATCGTAAAATGGTGGTAATACAGAGGCAATCCAGGTCCACGCTACGTGGAAATAAGTAGGGGGGCGAGAGGCATAATTTAAGGAGGGGAGGTAACGCAGAAACGGAATACAGAAGGGTGGGATTAGTCCCAGTCGATGGCCATACCACCGGGGGCGGAAGCGAGGCCTATGCCTCGTTCGGCTTCTCGCCTAAGCCATTTCATGGCTCGTTTATCGTCTTTCAAAAGCGGACTCAGCATGTCTAGACAACGCTGATTATGCTCCTAAGGCAATTTACATTAGCGCTTCTGATTGTTCAACATGTGATGAGTCATAAACAGACCTTCAGCCATATCTTTTCCTCTTTGGTGAGCATGCCCTCCTTGACCATCCTTGTTTGAATAGGTACACAGGTCAGGCGCTCAAAGCCAAGCCAAGTATTGCCGTTGTATCTCCCTTTGGTCTGTTATCAACATCAGTAAAGACGTCCTCAAGGCGAGCCAAAGCCAGGACACGAAGCACCCACGTTGACACGCCGCACAGCAAGCGCGGACTCAATACGCATACCCCACCTTCCTTCATTATCTGTACAGAATACAAGATAAGCATGGGTCGAAGGGGATACAAAATGAGGCAAAACACGACGCACAGAAGCCAGGCTCATTGGTGATAACGTGCCCAGGTACCAATGGAATATTGCTCGAGAAGCTTTGAGGTCCTTCGTGGACAGTTAAAAACGAGCCAAACCCATGCCCTGTTCCATGCTGTATAGCGATAAGTCAAACTGATATCCGAATCCGAGAATGCGTGTACACGCACCATGTAATTTAGCCCGTCTCGCCAAAGTGCTCTCCGAGCAAGCACATCAAGCTGGTGTCCTGATGTACCCTCTGGGAATATGGCACTATCAATCGCGATCTACAGATGGCGAGTGATGAGGATAGTATTATCCAAAAAGATCGATATTCTTACATGTCCTTGAAGCACTCTCGTAAAGGCTTCACATTGTTCGGCGCTTGGTCGTCCAAAGTGCACGGTTCTCGTAGTATCACACGTTCCATCTCTATATTGGCCGCCAGAATCACTGTATTGTATCTATGTCAGGACGCTGTCCTTGTCGGGTATCGGAGAACTCACTTGAGATACGGCGTATCGCGCTCGATCATCCGAGCAGCCGCCTTCCTGGGTGTGTAGTGCGGAAGTGCTGCATTTGATCCCGTGGCTGAAATAGATTTATACGCAAGTCCCATGAAGTTTTTGTTATGCCTGCGGAATTCGGTGAGCCGTGACGCGGCTTCCCATTCCGTAACGTCATAGCCTTCGTTGAGTTTGTTCTCCAGCCATGCCAGGAAACGAACCTGTCAACCGTCTCTCAGCTAATTCCGATCGACTACGACAGGAAAGAAGACGTACAAATGAGGCACCATCTCGTAAATACGCTTTCCTCAGCCCATTGATCTCCGTGTCGTTCTTTACAGACAACATGGTTTCAACGTAAGATGGCGCAACGGTGTATCGGAAGTGGGTAAGCATCAAGGATATGGCATACGAAGTCTGGGGCGAGATGAGAACCTGGCAGAGGAGGAATCAAGACATGATCAAGAGTCAGCATGAGAAAGTCACCGACCTTGCCCTCGCCCCATTCTCTGCGTCGCAAGAAACTCCATAGATCCTGATAATCCCGCCTTACTACACCGAGCGAACCCAAGTATTCAGCGGTGTCAGGGGTGACTTTGCCTGAATCTAAGAAGATCGTTGCAGAGTCGAGGCCCACAAATAGATAGGCTTGGAATAATGGATTGTGCGGAATATCGGACCCACGAAGATTCAACAGATACGCTAGAAAGGGATTTGTAAGGGCTGTGGATGCTCACAAACCGTTATGGGCCTTACCTATGCACACCAAGGAAGTAATAAGTGTCCCCACTTGCATCTGAGCAGGTGTGGGAGGCTGGTGTGAATACGACGGAACAGAAGGCAGCTGGGAACGAATCCAGTCTCGAAGTTTTTTCAGTTTGGTACCCGCATCCATCCCTATGGGGGGAAACGAACTAAATCAAAATAACGGGTATGGTCAATGAACTCACCTGTGAACTCGATGGGTTGCAAGAAAATGGGAGCTTTGGGCTTCGGCGGCTTGTCTCTCCAAATAAGATCGACAAGGTTTTGCGGCGGATAGATAAGCTTGGAATTGGAAGGTCCGATTTTGGAGTTAATGAGCGTCGCCTTCTCATGAGATACCATTCGAGCATCGATTCCGATCCTGGCATCTTTCACTCGTTCCTGACCAACCTCGTTAGATACCAGGCTGATCACTGAAGGGATAACGCCATACCACAAGCCATTCGATCCAATCCTTAGGCTCACCAACGGCACCAGCTTGAACTAGAGTCCAATTTCGATCCAATTGTTCTTTAGCTTGCAGCCAGTACCGAGAATCGGTAATGAGGAACGCGGAAGTTTCGGAGACGATAGCCTGGCCAGCGGTCCCAATAAATCTGAAATAGCGATGAGGCAAAAGATATTGCGGTCGAGGGCTGGCACTCACCCTGAGATGAATTCACGTCTCTTGTCGCACTCAGCTACATATTCGGTTTGATGGGCATCTTCACTTGGAATAATGCTGAGCAAAGAAATGTAGTGAGGAACAGAAAGATGTGAACAACAACGCACTAGTAATCCAAATGATGGGTCAGCATACTCTTCCGCAAATCCGCAAGTCGTTCATCCGTGTCCCCGGTATCCTTGATTGAATCCACCTCGTTGAGTTTTCTTTCCAGGGCAGATCCAACCAGAGTGCTGGAGGAGTCGTTCGAGAAGTGGGCACGCTTTGGAGTTGCGGTTGCGGTTGCATCACTGCGGTATGTCGACTTGCTCTGTGTGGTGAACTTGCTTCGCTGAGAGTTGCTTCGGTAAGGCTCTTGTTTCGGTGGAGTGCCATGAGTGCCATGAGTCCCTTGAGTCCCTTGAGTCCGGTGTGAGGCTTGCGACGGATGTGTGTCTTGCGACCGGTGGGAATCTTGAGACCGATGCGAATCTTGCGTCCGATTTGTATCTTGCGTTCGTTGGGTGTCTTGGGTCCTTTGAGTGGAATTACTGTTGTGACTCGACTTGGAATCCCGACGCTCAGGAGGCTGATAGACGGGTAGATTCGTCTGCGATGTCAGAGAGCCCGATTTTTCTGCCATCGCCTCCACCTCCTTCTTCTTTCCGAGCCCCCATCCGTACCCGAACTTGCTTGATAAAGTAGATTTCTTAGTGCCTGTCATCGTATTCGACCGAATCAACTTGGGACGACCCTTCCTGTCCTTCTGTAACTCTGGGAGAGTCGACGGAACTTCAGAGTACTTCTCGGAGTCGGTACGGAAAGTAATGCTATCTATTCCCGTGATAGTTGACGTTGGCGAGTATGACGGGTGTCGAATCATCTGGTCTTCGGGATGAGACACTTGGCTTGGGGTCATGCCTGCACTTGACCAAGAAAGGCGACGTTTGGGTTTCGAACCGATGAATGGAAAGCAAATTCCAGGCAAAGGGGGTGGCGGAGGAGGTGGCGCCATGGTAGTTGCAAGTCAAGCGAGCAATCAACTTCCCCGCACTCGCGAAAAACTTGAGATCGAGCACGAGGCAGCGATGACTTGAAAGGACCTGAAAACTTCCTTCCATCACACTCAGCACGTGGGTCCACAATTGACTTACCAATTATGGCACAGATAATCTCTTCCGATCGGTTGCGATCGCTTTCAATCTCCAACAGGTCAGCTCTCATCCAGAGCTATGCTGACCATTCACTCCGCTGACTGAAAGGAAAATAAAATTGTAACCTAAAAAAACAAAAAAGGACTGTCAACCCGGAGCATCTGATCCGCGAAAATTGTCCGGAGACCCCGGTGTGATATGCCCCATCGAGTTCAGTGCCACAGACTATATACATATAAAGCTCCAGGACAAAGTGAACATCGACTCGGCCCTCGGGGAAGTTGTTTCGGTTATGAACGGCCAGAAGTGTGTGCAATGTACGCGCTTGTCCATTATGAATTAATTGAACCACAGCACTGTAATCCACAGGGGTTCTAGCTCACAATGACTCGGAATGAGCAACTTTTTGGAATGACAAAGGCAACGCGTCCGCAGCATGCAGTTGGCGTGGCCTCCCTCGGTCCGTACCAGGCACATTGCCATCGTATGTTTTATATACTGGGTTCTGACTTGTAATAGGCCAATCTAGAACAACCTCTGGGTGATGTGAGAATTAAAGCTAAATAAGCGGTCAGGGCCGGCTTCGCTGGATTGCGCGAGATGATTCCGCGATCTGGCAGGCGAAATACGACGGCAGGCCCCGTAGGTTTCTCAGGATCCCGGACCAATCAGGTATGAGTAGGGTGCCCGGTGACTTCACAGAACGAGCAGGTGAAGTGCAACGAGGTGGAATTCGAGCCTTCTACTGTCCATAGCCCTTGCCCAGGGCACCGCATGTTAATCGATAAGCCTCGGACATTGAAGACCAATAAGAACTGGGTTCTGGATAAGCACAGTACAAACTCCAGCTTGGGAGCTCATCAAATCAGGTTTGACGATCTGTCAAAGTCTCCCCAGACAAACCAAACCCGGAATCTTTGTAGCACGATCGCGTGAAACATATTAACCACCTATGGCATGCCATATTTCGCTTGAAATGTACGGCGGTTATTGTCTTGTCTCCTTAGCTAGAACATTTACTTATCAAGATACATGATAGGAACTTGTTAACTGTGACTCACGCAGCATGGCACTGGATCATCTCTATTGGGATATCATATGTTCACCTAAATGCACGAAGCAATCGGAGATGCGCACTTTTGTTAGGGTGAGGCAGCACTATCGAGCCCGGGCGAGAAATTACATGCTGTACCAATGCTGTAGTACGCCAATTTAATGCCTTTTAAAAAAGGCTTTCTTCGCCCACACATGCTAGATGTGCCGAATGTATGTGAAATGCTTGTGGGTCACGGTTCTGAGGTTACTTCCTTGAGGATATTGTGCCTGTCGAAAACAGAACGGAGGGTCGTCGGTAGGGAAATCAGTGAAAGTGAAATTAATAGCCTGACGTCATTTATATGCACGTGACCAATCATCAGGTACACCGTGACAGCTTTTCAATCGGTACGCATCGGGCGTTTTGGATCTCATTTCGCTCGTCCTCTAAAACCCACTACTAAAGTAATGAGAATTATCACAGAATTTCAATGTCAGGACCTTTAGCTGTAGTACCATCGTCGACTTGCGGCCGACACCCGCCTATGCATGACCGCCAGTGCCTTTGACTAATTAAGATGGTGGACCGTGGTAGGCTTGATCAGCGACATGCTCTTGTCATTTGCTATAAGTACAGTAACATAAGCATATGACGATGTGTGATAATCAGTCGACACCAGCCTGCAGCCGGTCCCGGATAGGGACACCTTAAAAGTTAAGATCATTGAATCTGAACGAGCTTCCGACAGAGATTGTCTATGCTGGCCCGGGATCCCCAGCCCGAAACAGGCCATCTGGATTCCGGCACAACGACCTCAATGTTGGCGATGCATGTCAGTGACAATTCCAACATTTCATTGATGTCCTTCAAGTTGAATGTACAAAAGGCATTGGGAAGATTGTCCGGCGCTTCATCCACATATCTGATGTTGCATTCTTCAGTCATGATAGGCGAAGCGCAATGGCGCCATTTTCCCCACAGATAGTCAATTTGTTGCCCTGGAACACAGATCGCATCAATAGCTTTGAGAATGTCATGGGTCCTATCGAGAAATAGCCCAAATTTTCGCAATCAACTTAACCCCACCCGGTGTCAGCGGCATCAAAATCGCCACCCAACCGCTTCTGTTTGATGAGTAGGCAACATCACATAGATTAGCAAAGCCATATTGAGTACGATGACTGAAATTCTCGTATGTATGCCTGTCCAGGAATCGATTCTCATGGCTGAGTGACTCCTCAGATCCTTGGATGACACCTAAGTAGGAAGTCAGCGACCAGTAGAAGAGAGACAAATCACTATATCTGACCCATTAGTTCGCTGAATACAAGTGAAAGATCTACAAAAAAAAACAATCAGTCGTGAAATGAAAGCACCAAGTTGAACTACTCACGTAGACCCTTTCTTAGAGTCTGTGAAAAATGCGGCCAAAAGGACTCCAAGAAAACGCTATAGGTGATGAGCTTCCCGGCGCCTCTCGAAGAAACAGAAGTCACTGGCTCGATGGCCTGAAATACGGGAGACAACGCTGCGCCTTTCATGAAGGTGAATTGGGCAGACGATTCGGACACTGAGTCAGCTTCAAGCATGGTCAGCAACTGCACATACGGTCAGTAAAAGATTAGTTGAAAAAGATATGCATTATGGACTCGGGTCAAAAGTTAGGAACAAAGGGGAATTGCTCGCCCTTAAGTAGGCTAAATTTCGACTCTCGCAGGTCAGCTCGCCAATTGACATCGCCATCGAGATCGATGAGGCCGTGTCCACTCCGCGATTTCTGTTCTTTGGCAAGTTTGGTCATCTCCTACGTGGACCTCCCAGCTGCTGATAGGGAATCCAACAATTTGGGAGAAATATTCCTCAACCTTGCTGGCCAGAACTCTAGATTGGGTGACGAATATCTGTCTGGGCTTGTTCATCAAGTCTTGAATCCTCAATTGATCCTGAGCATCTTGGATAGCATTGTGGTTGCCTTCCTGAATGAATTATGATGAACCAGTCTGCGTATCCGAGGCGAACGAGAAAACGAGAAGACTTGTATTAGAAGAAGACTAGCCAACTCAGGAAACATACGTAACATTGAAAACGTGAACCATATCCAGGTCTGTAATTATACCCGAAATTGAAAAAAAAAAATGAATCCGGACGACGCTTGACGATATGAGTGACTATTCAGGGCCTTGATGGATTCGATTGGCGTAGCTCATTTAAGGACAGCACCTACACAAACATGAGATAAAATTGACACATTTTTCAAGGCTGGCAGAGAATCAGCGGACCACAGTGATCCTGAAAGATGGAAAGCTTACACGAGATGCGAATGTAACTAAAGAGGTTCAGTTACCGTGTAGACGACCGTCATCCGACCCGCTTACCTCTTCCAAATCTTCTTTTGGAAATTCTGGCACGACAGAAGTGACGTCTGCCACTAGGCAGGCATGATATCATTATCTCCCGCATGGTATGGGCAGTTTCGAAACGCACACCTGTTGCAGTATTCCTTTCAAGTTAATGCCCCATGGAATCTCAAAGGTGCTTGTCAATTTGCGCGTGAGTGTAAATGCCGAAGATTTTGATAACTATGCCAAGAATATTAATTCATTCATGATGACCAAGATCGGTTTACCTTATCTTTCAGCCTGCACTCGTCCCTACGATCAGCAAATCAAACACAAGGATTGGAAATATCATACCTTGGTATCAGTACTACTCCGGAATGCAATCTACTTGGTACCGAAGGTGTGATTGTGAGTTTCGAACAATCCGAAATAGTGAAGAACGACGGCAACAATTATTCACCGAGAATCCCTAGTCATTTTTGCTTCGTAGATGGGAATCACGGTGTCATGGCCGTTCAAACGTTTTTGGTGGTCGTCTGACAAGTGTCCATTCGAAAGCTCCCTACATTAAAGAACGGTTTATTGGAATAAGCGAAAATAGGAATGTCGAACTGCTCACTTAATTTTCTTGATCACAATCTTGAAGAACTACGCATTTCCCCTTGGAGCCTCTCGCAGGTCACGGTCTGCCCTCGTGGAGATGAGAATGCACCACTCGCCGAATCCCTCTGCACTGTCGAAGTAAAGGGCTCTGAAGGTGGCCGCGATTAGAGACTATCCCAATATTGGCTGTACCCACGATTTCATAAGTTGAACCGTGGGGTATACCGATGGAGTATCGTTAGCATCATCGACAATGGTATCTATAGACGCTGACTGCCCCTTGATTGCCGGCATTACCTGGGGTTCAAGGTAAATATTCTGTCGAACAAAGCCCCGTTGAATCGTAGCTGCAACGTCCGAGTCTTGCAACCTGTCAAGGTAGTACTGTAAACGAGTTAGATACATAAACGACTAATCGAGCATGAGACGATGGACCTTTAGAATAGCCTTGTGCTCTTCTTCTATGAGAAGACCAGAAACCATGTCAACCTCCTTAGGAGATTTAGGGACGCGTATTCCAGAGATTTGAATAATTTAAAGAATAGCCGCCTCGGCGGCTGTTCTCTTCGCTCGTTTTCTCTGCCGCTGCGTAAGTATTCTGGGGTTTTATGAAACCCCAATCGTCTTCATCGTCTTCATCATCTGCTGTCTTCTCCAGCTCAACGGAAGAGGCCCCCACAGCGAGGGCACATGCAAGTTCCATGCGGCGGTGATAGAGGCTCAGCAATTCAAATATTTCTCTCAAGTGGTATGGAAACAGAGAGTTTCATGATGATGGCGAAAGCCGTGGACGATGCATAAGTTGCCGGAAGGTGATTCACAGTCCACGATGAACGAAGTCTCACTGCACAAAGTATAAGTTGAGGGGTCTCAGTTGATCTAAAAAACGTACATGACAGGATGAGTTTCCAAGAGTGGTCTACTATCAAACAAAGACTGGGAAACAACTTATCTCGAAACAACGGCTCGATATTTTCCTCAGTTAATGGGTTACCACTTTGAAATAGTGCGTGTTGCATGGTGTCCAATGATACAAGATGTTCTTTGTCAAAGAAAGACATGAGACCCTTCGTTTCACCTGAAGACATGTGTTCAAACTATCCGAGGGGTATGTGAGAAAAGCGAGAGAAGTTGTGGTTGGGAAACGTAGCAAATGTTTAACAACGAGGTAAACGCGTGTCCTGTCCGTTGTCACTTGTAGATCGGGAAACTTTGACCTGTAAAGAGGACGACATGCATATGGTATACTGCCACCCCTCTCGACCCGAGCACATTGATTCACTCAATGACGACTCTCAGACTGGCGGTACTAAACCTCAATTCAAAGCCTCAACTATCTGGAAACAGGTGAACCCAGCGCTTCCGTCATCCCCCACACTCACGTCTTTCCTTTCTACAAGACCCCGTCCTCTACCAGCCTTGCATCTTCTCCATCGTGCTAACCCCTCCTACCTCGTTATCGCAGTCCGCCCCGTCAGTTGACCTATACTGCTTCAGCTGCACTCAGAGAATGTATCCTTGACGCGGATCCTGGACACCCCGAGGGCGGACGAGTGAGAGGAGCGGAGTGCGCTCGAGTGTCAAGGAAGGAAGAGAGCGACAGGGTGAACTGGTCCAGCAGTTGTCACAGCACAAGAGCAGGCAAGCGTAGTCAACACCACCACCATCAAGTTTAGTGCCCATCCAACCCTCCGTTCCTGTGCTGAATTTGAAACCCCACGTATGCTGCATTTCCTAAACGAATAATCTGACGCCTTCCCTGCTCTTGTCTTCATGATCCTGCGCATGATTATTTAGATGACGATCTGGGAGTTCTGGGGACCGAGGTTCAACTCGAAGATAGATGGAGACGAAGCCGGTGCCAGGAACAGGCTTACTATCAGACGCAAGAGGGTGCCAAGTCGTACGGTGATGGTTTGAAGGTTCTTACGCTTCCATCCTCTCTGTGCAATCATGGAGTAGTCGACAAGTTAAGTGTCAGGCGTGGAGTTCTTGGCGGGGTAGACCTTGTGTAGGGTTCTCTATTGCCGTCGTTTCTAACGACAGAAACCTTATTTGTTACTTATTAATTCATTTCACTTGAAAGTGCGGCTTACTTGCCCGCAATTGTGAATTTGTGAAGCTTTGAAAAATTTATAGCGCTAAACGCTACCTGCTTTCTTCTCCGAGCCCCAGTCCTGCTAAAGAAAAAAAGTCTTCCTCGCCTGTCAGTAAGCCTTCATGCCAAGAGCAGAATTTGCCGAAGCCGACAAGCGCAAGATTCAGGAGAAATACCATAATCGATGCGCACTCTGTCTCCACAGACGATCTGGCAAGAGAAGCTGGGATTGCGCCCACTTTATTATTCACGCGGGTGACCGGGGCAAAGAACAGGTCAGCATCTTATGCCCCACTAATATATAATACTGAACGACTCGGAGTTCAGCTTACAACAGCCATACTTCACTGTGGGATCTTACCACCGGGATATAGCCGGTCATCTGTAGGAAAATGGCATACTACGTACGTTCATGCGTGTTCATTGGGCACGTAGCTGTCCAACTGATGGAATATTAGAATGTCCTGTTTGCCATTCCAGTTATCTAGAGTCTTCAAATTACAATGTCGTACTGGCATTCTCTCCCGCAGCACAGGTTCTTGAATACATCTGGAGAGGACGGATCCAGCCAACCAAAAGCCTCTGTACGAGGTAGGGCTTGCACGGAACCGGTTCGGACCTTACCTAGCTGTTGTACTACCCAGGTGTTTCGTTTGCTGAAAGTCGCTGCTCAGCGAGGTATCCCAGTCGATCTACCTGACACGGCGTCCGTTGTGCCGTTCCTCGATCTTTACACATCGGTTGTTCTGTCACCAGAACACCTCCATGATGAATCCGAAATGAACACGCCCTATACGCCAGACCTCTGGGAATTTGAGGATGGCTGGTCCCATACGCAAAAACCACCTGATGCCAAAGGCGTTGCACGCATTTACGATGTTTCTGTTAAGCCGAACGGCCGTCGGGTACCCAGTCAAATTCCGTTGTCACCATCAATGCACCCAGAATTTGAACATCAGCGTTATTGGCGATTGCCTGCAGAGCCCGAGGTCGTGTTAGCGGCGTTCCTGATTTGCGTCCGAGACCTAGACTGCAGCTACGAAGAGGTCAGGCATACGCAAGCCATCTATGCAAATCTGTTGCATCGGAAACACAAAAGGGAGGTTAGCTTTCCACTGGCACGGAAGAGGAAAAGCACTGCTGAGGATCAAGCCGACGATCAACCACCTCGCAAGGTGGCCTGTACTAGACCTTACTACGTTCGTGTCCCAGAGTCTGGACTGAGGATAAATCGGAGATCGTTGAAATTTGGGAAGAGCAACTTGACTCAGACTCACGGCCCTGGCCCTCGAACCCGACAGAAAACGAATTTGAATGTTGAACTTTTCATTTCGCTAGCTAGAGCGGACCTTATTAGAGCCTGTATCAGAACACCGCGTATTTTTGCTTTATTCACTGTTGTCGGAATCATGTTATAGTCGAACAAGAAGATGCAGAGGATACATATATAGGTCATTACACAGGAGCTCGCTCGAGGGGCTGGAGGCGTGATGTTGCAATTGGTGTTGGCAGTGGACCCGGGGTCTGTACTATGTGGCATGGCGCAATTCACCGGTCACCCTTACATAACAAGTGAACCCGTGCTCATCCGGCTCGGAATTGTAATTTTACTGATTCGGACTTTTTACACCGCAAAACTGCTGTAGGATATATATCAACTTCTCTGCCTTTTCTCTTCTTTTTTTTTTGTGATCGTTTGATCAAATATGTAAAGCTGTTCATAGTATCTGATTGATTCCGCTGTGTGAGTGTCAAACGATAAAGGTCATATGTTTAGATTGCCGACGGGTTGTAATTCTACTATATCCGGGAATCAGTGGACCATGCTCAGGCCCAGGCTAATTCTATCTCTCCGGTTGTAATGCGCTTGGCTACGAGTCCACATCCATCTGAACGAAACGTAGTGCTAACCAATATGAGATGTTTCTGAGACGTCTCCCGCCAGTTTTCTTGTTATCGTGCGTCCCGGTACTTGCCACACAGGAACTAATTCAAGTTAGTAATGTACGTTTCCACGGAACGGAATGAAAGTTTTTATCTCTAGACTCACATTTGTTAGACCCGCCGGAACAGCGATAATCTTGCAGAGGTATGTAGTTCAGCAGACGAATCCGAGTCCGCCATTTCGTCTAATGCATTTAACACCAATATCAGTTGACGAACCACCACGGTCAAACGCCTTGTACGATCGGTGATGAGATAGTGACACCTTGCCAATCGTCACCATCCCGACGTAAGCCCACCATGTCTATGCCACTTGAACCGGAAGAAGATCTTTGACACATTCCACAGGTGTTTTCAGAGTCAGGGATATTGCAGCAACACCTCCAGTCCCGACAAATTGTACTTGGTGCGTCATGTCATTCTTGGACCATTTCAATATCTCATTGGAGATGATGTAGCAACAATGTGTTTTTCAATCTCTGGGGCGCATGTTTGCTGTTACATGGGAACACTACTCTTCCTGTGTTTAACGACTGGGGTTTAGCATGCAACAACAAATCTCTCAATCTCACGGCCGGCTTCCCTGTCCAAAAGAACATCGAAATCCCTTCTTGGGCATTTGCCAACGTATCCAATGCTTCCACGTTCAACGTCGATGCCGCTCTTTCAGGTGTGTCTAACTCGACTCACTATCTCGTTCTCACTTTACAATTCTTTAGTCGCAAAGAAGGAAAGCTGGACAACAGTTCAAATAATCATCCCCATCGTTGTAGGAGTTGGGATCCTCATGATAGCATTGTTCGGCTTCTTCCTTTATCGACGGAGATCGAAGAAGCAAACATGGTTGCCACGGTTCATGGATTGCTGCCGTCTTCGGCCTCGCATTTATAGAGTCCGTAAGGCAAGACGAGATACTCCCTGGTACATCGACGCCACAGAAGGGGCCGAGGAATATTCAGCAGTTGATGGTGGCGGGCGATCCCCATCGCATCGGTCTTCCAAAGGCCACGCGCGTCTCTCGTCCTCTGAGAGCAATATCGCTAATCCTGTGCGATCAAGTTTACCTCTCAAGTCGCACATAGCACGCCAGTTGCGTAGCCTTCCATCCCAAATTCCCCTTCCCTGGAAAGCTCGCCCCATCGAAGTACGGAGCCAGCCACCGAGGCGAGGCTTCCGTGTAGACTCTTGGGATGTCAGCACGTCGTCGGACCCCACAGATAACAGTGGTGCTCATCCTAGAATGACACATGCAGACGCTGGTAATGCTGACCGCAGCCGGGCTCGTGATACCATCTTGGAGGAAGATGAAGCTGACGTCGAGGCGTCATTGCTTTCCCCCGTGGCCATAACCGAGAACAGCGATTTCTTAGCAAGCCGCCGACCTGATGACTTTATTAATGAGTCAGGTAGTTTGAGGTCGAAGCCTCGTTCTGTGCAAGTCATCCCCCCGACACCTACTGAATTGTCTCACGCGTCCACTGTTATCCGACAATACCCTCCGCCACATATAGCACGGCTCCCTCCCCCGCCCACGCATCCAGCACCGCTACCACCTTCACCTGGTCTTGATCCGCCGCAGTTACAAAAACCCAACGAAAGTCTATCTCAAACCGAGCCCGTTGTTTCGCGACCCAAACCGATCAACATCCCGCCCATCCATACGTCTCAATCTTCTTTAGTTTACGATTCGCTTGACAATGCGACTCCACGCGTAATCTCTTCTCTTAACGCCCCCCGCCAGCATCCTATTACACCGGCTGTCGAGCAGAATACTATTACGCTTCATCCGCTCCGTCGACCAGGCGGCCTGGCATCGCCTTCGTCGATTGAAAGTTTATATGTCGATGCCGCTTCCATTTACCCCGCTCCCAGTCACCAACAGTCCCTGTCTGATATACGGTCGCTGATGGCCCCTCCTCCTGATTCTCCACCAGTAATGTCTGCTCTTTTCAGTGCAGGTCTTTCTTTTGAAGATCTGACCCGTCATGATCAAAATCCCTCTCGCTCAAGTAGCAGTTTGCATCATACAATGTCTCCCTCTCCCTATGATCGCACTCTCATCCCTACTGTCCTTTCTCCTCTTCGTCGCGGGGCAGATGGCTCGACTTTTACTCTCGAAAGTTCAAACCCACATGGTAGTCCTCGCTATCGAACGCACTCTCCCAATGTCTTCTCTGAACGTGTCCTCCCGGCACGTGGGGACGCTGTGATGCTATTCCCTGGATCTGTACGTGGGGCGGGGTACGCGCCGCAATCATCGCCCAAAACTCCACCTCCAGCCACCTAACACGATAGGGATATAACCCCTCTCGCTCACGTCGACTCCCGATATTGGCGGCAGCTGTAATCTTGTAAGTGCACTTTGCATTTCCAGTCGCATCATGGTAAATTTGTGACCCACATGATATAAGCACGTATTTATGCATGGACGTAATGTACAACCCTAACAATCTTTAACGGACAACAACACGACTTGTACCCCTATGTTTTCCTTTCCAGCTTGCGTTTGGCTCATGATGACGTGTTTATGTGGGTGAACGCCACCCTAATCTCGCACCTTGAATTCCCTGCAATCCTCGATCCGCTTCAGATTGGGAATTCGCAATCAGCGAGTGACCTTAAGATGAAGGTTACGGCAAGGGGCGATGGTTCCTTTGACGCACTCCTAATGCACGTTCATGCTATCACTTACATAACGTTTAAGGCCGCCAACTTCTCTTCACACTCAATCTACTAACCCCACCCGATAACATCTTGACCAGCAAGCATACATTACATGGTGCAGCCCATCGTCAACACTACAGGCAATTGTCTTTCCAAGCTCCCGACTGAGCTTGAAGAAGAAATTCTACAATTGACGGCCAGAGTCTACTTACATAAATCACGCCACCACGCTGGCATCGGTTTTTATTGTTGTGAGTGACTGGTTTTATAAGAAACCATTCTACTTAGAGGCACATCCAGGATTGAAGCTGCCACTGTGGTCCTTGACTTCCCCCTCAGAACTACCAAATTATTTTTGCGGATCGTCAATTCCAGGGAGTTCTTTGCGAAAAACGCAAAGGTGTATTTGACAAGCATAGTAACATTCACCCAAGTCGAACAGGTCCCTTCTGTTTGTAACGGCAATGCGAAGTTAGAAATGGAAATAGTACACCATATTCATCACGCCAGCAGGCAGTGTAACTCGCTGGCAGTGATACCTCGACCGAGTTACCCGGGAAGGAATTGAATCCTAGATATGCAATATTGTGGCCGCGATACATGCTCAAGAACTTGAGTAACAGGCTGCCGACAGGAATATAACATAAGTGGAGCAGAAGCTTGAGGTTTAAATTCTTCGCCCCTAATCGAGGTACTTCTGTCCGTAAGTCTACTTAAAAATGATTAATATA
Organism: Tricholoma flavovirens; assembly: GCA_003313805.1. Classification (NCBI taxonomy): domain Eukaryota; kingdom Fungi; phylum Basidiomycota; class Agaricomycetes; order Agaricales; family Tricholomataceae; genus Tricholoma; species Tricholoma flavovirens. Next base: position 29,081 of record QLOK01001384.1, read on the forward strand.
GAGCGGACGGCAGGTGGCTACTGCGCATTCTGAATAGCATCCCGGATCACGAGATTAGGTAGCGGTTTCTTATCAGGAAGGATCATCCCTGTTTTTGCCCCAGGGCTCATCATCACCTCCTTGGAGTAATAATCCGCCCACAAGTTCCCATCCGCGACATACGGATTGAGAAGAAGAAATGCTGGGAATTGATTTGGCGAAACATCCGAAGACACGAGTGAATGCGTCGAACCAATTGCAGAAGAATTTGACGGGGTTATTGGCGCGATGTTACGGATACCGAAATGCACGATCTGTATCCAAAAGTACGTCATCGTGACATGAAATGTACGACCACGAGTTTGGGAGCTCTGGGCAATGTATTTCTCGATTCCTTTGAAAATCATGTCTTTCCCTGAACTGCAAGTAAGTCCAAGAACGAACTAATATAAAGTTACTGACCATTTTGACGACCATATGTAGTTAAGAGGACAAATGCGATGCGGATATGGGTATAATGATCCCAAGCAGGGAGGGAAAGCAAATGGAACTGCGTGATGAGCTCCTGTGGTTCCGAATCATTTTCAACGCGATCTAACCAAGAATTAAATTTCTTCTCTAGCGTGGCGGGGGAACGAGGGTCTGGTGTTGTTTGAGTGGTCAGTGACCGTGTCACTTTCCCCGCTGAGGAATTCTGTAGAGCGAAGAGGAACCACTCAAAAGCATCAGCAAGGCCAGTATTCGGCTGGGTTAGGGATGTCCTGAATATCGATGCAGTCCGACCAGACAACGCCGGCGCGTACGCTCTTCGAACATCGTCAATCGGCATAGCTCCAGGAAGATCTTGCTTGTTTGCAAGTCTACGAACAGTGAGTTAGACAATGTAATGCGTGCAATGCAAAGAGAAATGATTAGCACATCAAAATGCAATAATTCTTTGGAGGCGTCGTAAATTTCAATCTACGGACTTCGAGATCTTCGAGGATAGAGGTCAAAGCTTGAACATCTTCACCAAGCCTCGTCCGATCGGTGCTATCAACGACCCAGATCATCGCGTCACTGAAGCCAGCATATAACCTAGTCATAGTGAAGACATTACCACAGCCGGCTCCAATATCCCAACCGGTAAACTTTAGAGTCCGGCCGGTGGTGGTCGAAGTTTTAATGGTCTCGATATTGGTACCCCAAGTGGGAACGGTTTTGATTATACTCCCCAGCTTGAGCAAATATAGGAGGGTGGTTTTACCACTATTTTCATGACCAGCGATGATCACTCTATAGTCTTCACCCTTTGAAAAGAATCGATCCATCAAACGAAGGAAGACGGAAGACATTGTTCGAAGATGCTTGGAGATAGCTATAGAACGCCGACACGGGAATCTATAAAAGAGATTGAGCACTGACACGTCGGCGCGACCTGTCCAGATACGTGTTGACATGTTGACAACTTCATGATTCCCCAGTGGCGATGGATGTGGTAAGAATCAAGAGCGGGCCACTGCCAGTGATCATGATGGATTCCGAGAAATCGAGTGACGGCCGCCTGCTCAGCGCTCATCAACCAAGTCTCTCAGGCTCACCATACTATGATCTCTTCCTAGTTGAGTTCTCTCAATCCTTCACATCCTTCGTCTTTCCCAACTTCCCATTTGTATGACTGCGCTGCCGGGAACCTGAGAGTCCCACTGTTCTTTATTATCAGCAGCAAGATGCCAGTAGAACTTGCGTGAGCTGGCGCAGCCTCTAAAGCCGGAACCCGCCTACCAACGCCTCTGGTCATGGTTACATTGATCTGCCTGCGCTTACACATACTTCATTCGGGGACTTATCCTTCACTGAGCATCTTCACCTCCTTGACCTTCTGCGGCATCTGCTTACAGATTGCGAATTGCTTCAGATCTTGATCGTTATATCACACAGCACATTCTTTCTTCGCGAGTTGAAGAACCAAGGCATTCACGACCCTCGCCTCGTGATCTTGCCTAACTTCTACTATCCCAAGAGTTTGGCTGCGTACTGAAGAGGGATAAGACGGGGAGAACCTGATTTCTGGGAATCATCTGACATGCTGGTTACAAAGGAAGTCGAGAACAGGTAAGTTTGTTATATTATGAACAAACGTCATGTTCTCAGGACTGGAATTGTACTTAGACGACAGAGACACGAAAAAAGTGTAGTCTCCGTTTGGACAGGACTGTTACTTGAACAGTGGGACCCAAGCCTTCTGGGGAGTAGCGAGTGCGCCAGTCAGGACGAATCGAAGATGGACTCGAAGCACTGTATATCCTGGACTTGTGTAATCAAGCAATGTGACCAAGTAAGAGACATTACAACTTATACATACCATACGTGATCCAAGCGTTTCCAGTCTGAAGTATTTTAAGCCTTTATCTTGTGCCATCTATACGACCTTTTGGCCCTATCATTTCCATGCGACGGCCATTCCAGGCGTCGCTGTCCTCAGCTTCTTGCACTTCACCATCTCCTCCGACTACATTCTTCTCGTTTTGCAAGTTCGCCATATTCACGCTGCAATGCTCCGAAACTCAAAGAACTCATTACTTGACTATAAGGGTCATCATCGAAATGGACTGTGATGTCCAAGACCCCCCGCTGCACACAAATAGGAAGAGCCCCTTCGACAAAACTTTTGATGGAGTGTCTTGTCTGCTCCTGGACGCCTGCATCTGATGATAGGATGATATCATCGTTACCAATCATGTAGGGAGGACATTCAGAATATTTCTTCATATATATTGCGACGCAGAGCTTGTATGATTTCGGCGCAGTCCCAAAATCTTCAAGGACTTGTACAAAGTGTGGAGTCAGAAGTTGTCTCACAGCGTTGCGATGATGCAAGGAGAACGTCAAAACTGCAATCTCTAATGTGGGTAATTGCAATAAAGGGTGCGTCAGAATTGCTAGATGGTCGATCGCGGAGGGGCAAATACTGCGAGGGAATTAAAATCGAAGAGCTCTGAAATTTGGAAACTGAGTTCAGGGACAGTAAGCTCGGAATCTAGGATGCAAAGCCCACCGTTGAAATCTTCGTGGAAGGGTAGGCATAACTCCAGTTCCTCCAGATATGGTCCGAATTAGGTGAACAACGGGCCTATACGTTTTGGTTCGTCCCATCGAATTTTGTTGAGCTGAAGATGTCTGATGTTTGAGAGATGTTGATGGGGAGATGAGAACCACCAATACAATACACCACCTGGGGACAGCTCCAGTTCTAGAGTGTGAAGGTGGGGACTCAGTGGAATATAGAATCCGGGCGGAAGTGTGCCATTGTGGCTTGCATTAGGAGTTGGAAGTCGAGTTGCTTCATCAAACATTGCCTTCAGGCGCAGCGTCTCTAGAATTGGAAATCTTCCCAGCAAGAATATAACGTCTGCAGGGGAGGCATTGACCGGATACCAAAGGTCATCCAGAATGATGGTGGTAATACTTTGGAAGACAGCGTGCAATATAGTTGCTGTTTGTGTGCATATATAGTGCCACCGTTGATCTCCAGTCAAACTCCGATCGGACGTCGCCGAGAAGGGAAGATTTGCTTACTCAGAATCGATGTTACAAAAGCAAGTCCACATTCCCACCAGATCCCACTTCAACCACACAATTAATACACTCCCTGTTAGGGCTGCGCACCGTCTGTCTGTACGGGTACGGCCGTACAATCGACGGTTGCATGACGGTTACGGTCAGCCCATACACCGTCTGTCCGGTCTACTTGAAAATCCTTCAACGGGTACGGACAGTTGTGGAAACGGCCGTTTACCGTAGTACGGACACTGTACGGTATATTTTTTTGAGTAAATAGTTACATTCAATAACCAAGAGACGCGTTAACATGTGCACGAGAACTCGGATAGTCTCAGGATGAAGACTTGCACAGCGTAGAGAAAAGACGGCGAGGGCTGTCCTCATCCTCAATTTCCTTGATCTCGGCAGAATGTCTCCGAAGCTTCTTGTTCTGCCGAACAGATGCCAGGCGTTTACGTTTTGATTTCGAGGTCACCTTTCCATTATTGGGTTCC
>QLOK01001388.1:1650-54731 GCA_003313805.1 Tricholoma flavovirens
GGGTAATTTGTTCAGCGATTTAGGTACAGAAGTGTGTTTAGCGATTGAATGCAGTGTTCGGTCGGTAGAAGACGCATCTTGTTGTCGTTTGGTGCCATCTTTGTGATGGATATGGGAACTTTTTCTCCTTTTCTTGAGGGGCTGGATAGCTTCAGCCCTGGCTATTAGCGTGTCCATAATGGATGAACAGTGAAGCACTGGAGAAAATTGGCTCAGATCGATCGGGACTAAATAATGCCAAACAATGGAACGAGAACTGGACTAAGCCTCTCAATAAATTGAACTTAATGTGCTGAAATATGCATCTCTATACGTGGGGGATGTCTACTACGCCGCTGCCAATGTGGGAACTTCGAACCTCGCAGCACACTCGTCGAATAACACGTCTTTCTTCCCGACATCAAAAATCAATGGGTGAAGAGGGTGGTCTTTCTTCAGCCGTCTTAGATGAGGAAACAAGACAGAATTAGAAAAACGTGGGGGGCGAGTGGATCAGAACACCTACGTCCACAACTCCTCCGTTTCGGTCTTTTTCATTGCCCCCAGCCCACCAGCAACTGCCAGGGCGGCTAGAGTCTCCCCATCACCTGGTTGCTTTTCCAACGACTCCTCTAAATCAGATCTAGCGTCTTGGGCCTCATTTCTCAGAATACGCGTTACTCCTCGCGCAGTGAGTAGATGGGATGATGTCAAAGAGGGATTTCCCAGCTGTTCCGAGTAAAACGATGCAGTGTTCGTGTAGCCATCTTTGCCGGTTACGAGGCCTATGTTGGATTCGATAAGCTGAAGGAGGAGATCATCCTCGGCCCAACGCTTCGAACGTTCAAATTGTTTTTTAGCAAGGTCGGGACGATTTATAGAAAGGTATATTTGAACGAGGAGTGCGACCCTATAAAGTGCAAGCGTTAATTCGGTGGGCGACCCATCAGCGTCGCAACCTACGCTTCGAGATCCTCCGTATCAACGCCAAGCGTTTCTAGCGCCTCTTCAACTTCACCTGCTCTTGCGAACGCAGTTCCTGCCAGCACTCGGACAAGCGCCTTATCCCTGTCGTCCTCTTCACAGTCTTCTTCCTCAATCTCCACAACCAAATCTCGCAGTTCTTCCAAGGACGCTTCCTTCTCCATGCTCTCGGACGCTGCAACATACTTGGCGAGAGAAGCAGTCGCTTTTACTGCGACATTCTCCGATTTTGCACCAATCAATTGTAGAGCAGCTTTCGGATTATTAAGTGCAATATGAGCGCGAGCTTGGTAAAGTAACGTTGGAGTGTAATCAGGCGAATTGGGGTCGGGCAACGTCAACGTGGCGAGAGTTTTATAAGCACCTAGATGGATATACAACAATTAGTACATCAGAACTTTAGTTGGAGAACGACCAGTATACCTAGGATGAACTGCTGTTTTACATGGTATAGCTCGGAAGAGTCCATTGTCTTCCTTGACGACAGTGTATGATGGTCGCAGGTTAACCGGGACACCGTGACAACAAAGCCAGTCCGCAACACCGTTTCTGAGTTTGTATAGCCACTTCCTTGCAGATATTTATATAATCCCCTACTTCAAGTTCTCCTGAATGCTGGGAACTCTAGCTGGTCTAAGTCCCCCACCACTCTCAATTAACCCTATGATAGGTAAGTTACTATTTCAACTCTCGTTAGTAACCAACTGACCCCCACAGTAACGACACTAAAGAAATATCATGAACTCCGTCCTCGCAATGGCTCACCATCCAACCTGGATGAAATCGATGGTCGTCGACGCATCGACCAAGAGATGCAACGGCTGGAAGATACTATGCGAGCATTAAAGTCTCGTCGCAATATGCTAGCACCTATATCCCATCTTCCACCCGAACTTCTCTCCAAAATCTTCTCCTATTGTGCGTCTGAGTTGACAGACCACAGACATCCCCTAGACTGGATCAGAGTCAGTCATGTATCACGGCATTGGAGGGCGGTAGCACTGGCTTCCCCAAGCTTATGGGGTTCTCTCGTCTTCTCCCGCCCTAAATGGGTTGAGGAAATGATCAAACGGTCGAAGATGGCCAGCCTGGCCATAAAAGCAGATCTCACCTGGGTGACACCCAAAATTCTGGAATCTGTGCAAATTGCCCTTCGTCATAACACCCGCATCCACGAGCTGTCTCTCATAGCATCGAGCACGACGCTCGATAAGCTTTTGGATAATTCTCCTATCAACCTCCCAAACCTCCGCTTACTCTCTCTGGCTGTTCCTCGTAAGGAACGGTTTGGTATTCCGTTTGGTTACATTCTTCCTGAGAGCGTGCTCTCCGGTGAATTCCCGTACTTGAGGAGGCTTGAACTTACTAAATGCAACATTGGCTGGGATTCATCTTTGGTTAGCCACCTTACTCACCTGAAAATGAGCGATGTATCCATCGTCGCCCGTTCTACAACAAACCAAGTGCTCGATGCCTTGGAAAGGATGACTGCTCTTGAAGTGCTTGATCTGCATGAAGCCCTACCTCTGGTATCCGATGAAGAGGCACTTCCCCTTCCGGTCGACCGTGTTGTTACCCTTCCTAAGCTCTCTCATATTGCTATCTCTTCTTCTGTCCCCGAATGTGCCAATTTACTCCAGCGAATCGCTATCCCGGACTCTGCAACTATCAAACTCGTTTGCAAGGGTACAGACACCACAGACCATGACTTCTCCTCCATTTTTTGCATCTTGCCACGCTTAGGGGGAACTAATCACACCAACGGTGGCGATAAGGTATTTGGGGGTCCTCTTCACGTGTTACACGTGCAGAATGCGATGCCCACCAGCCTTTTGGTCCAAGGGTGGTCTGTTGCCACAACGTCAAGGGATATTATTCCCCGAAGTCAACCAAGCATTGACCTCCAGCTCAGTTGGCCTAGGTACGACCCCTCAGTCCTGGAAGGGGTCATGACTGCCGCATGCAAATCCCTTCCACTCGCGCATCTCAGGCGCCTGCGTCTTTCCCACCTTGATCATGTCTCGTCATCGACATGGACAGATATCTTTGGAACCTTGCCCAAATTACACACTTTACACGCCACCGCAAATTCACCACTCTCCCTGATTGAAGGTCTTTTCACAGTGCCTGCAGCTGACAGCCAAAAAAGCATCACGAGCCCCATCCCACGCAAGCGGAAGACTACGACACCTACAATCAACTTTCCTGGTGTTCGAACCTTCACTCTCGAAGCAGCTAACTTCAATGACCAACGGTCTTTTTCCCGGCTGAGGGATTGCTTGATGATTAGGTGCGAATATAAAGCCGAGGTACATGAACTGCGTCTAGATGACTGCAGCTACTTGCTGGATGAGGATATCAAGTTGTTAAAGGAGATTGTCGTGAAAGTCGGGTGGGATGGGATCGAGCAGGGTTTTACTGACGACGAGGCCGAAGAGAATCCCGAGTTTGGATTCGGGTACGACGATCTGGAATCAGACATCGACGTCTTTGGCATTGCCATCCATCCATTCGATGAGCTTGATTCACTGGACTACGAATTTGACCCTTCTAATAATCCTAGTCTTCCACTGTTTTGAATATTCTCACTGAGCTTACACCACGGTCCTTGTATAAGAACTGATTGATATCCTTACATTGTTAATGACGTACTACACGAGAAACAGGGTAAATTCGTGCGGAATTAATGTTGATTGGGTCGTTAAAAGGTAAAATATAAATGCGCTGGTATGTCCAGATGAAGGAACGGGTCTGTTCAGTCCAGTCATTGGTGAGAGTAAGTAAGCCAGATTGAAGGGCTCATTCTATGGTTTGGTTGTACCATTGCCATTGTGCAATAGCGAAATATCCTCCATACGGCTTGTGGGCGTCTACAACTTTTACCCCACACTGTCACTTGGCGCTTTCGATTTGCTGAGCTGACTCTGAGTCGGAGAATCTAGATGAAGGACCTGTCGTCCCAAGCTTGAATACATATCGCAGGTCATGGGAACTCTGTTTCCTGTGGAGTGTCCTTCCTGATGGCCACGATCCGCTCTGCATAGGTGCTAGATTATGATCATGATGGTCCGAATCTCTGCCAGTGCTCAGGCTAGTGCACGCGCCCCCTATGAGCTTTGCTTCACTTTCTGCTATATCTAGCACTTTGGTTCCATCTGGTGTACTTTCTCCTTGGACGTCGTTCTCGGTGGTACTGGGTCTCGCGGGCGTGCACATGATGTCGTAGAAGTGAGGAACTGAGACGCATCCCCGGAATTATATCTTATTCAGGTTTCTGTCGACGTCATTGTTGAGATTTAAATCCGATTGACGATCGATCGGCTTTAGCATTAGGGAAGAAATACCCTATCCGCGTCGTTGTGAAATCTGCCAAAAAAAAATTTTTGAAGTCAGTAACGACTCGGACCAGACTGGGAACAAGAGAGCTCTGGCCGCATCATTTCTTGGAAAAGCGACGTCGCCACAGAGATAGCATGCCAATGGATCCGTGAGCTGAAGAACTATCAGTAGAGAAAGTCCAACACTCAGATAGGGCGGTGCCACAGCGTAATACTTATGCCATGAATTCGGAACGCCTTGAGAAAATCCCCACATAACGATGTAGCATGCCGCATAGAACTACATTGTTCAATTAATCAAGTTTAAAATAGGAGAAGATGGTGGAAGGGTGATGACTTCCGCTAACGACATTTCGAAAGTATGAGAGGGACATATCTGTCATCCAGCTGCTGGTTGGCCTGTTATATACTCATCCTACGATATTCAACCAGGCCATTAATCCTCCATAACTGGACGATTTCCAGGTTCCTTTTTCCAACATTTTTCCATGAGTTCCCACACCGCCTGGGTTAATCCCCAGTGAGTCCAGGAGCAGCTCGTGGAGGATGGACGTGATGGACAGTGGCCTTGGCTAACCATCGATGGGACGCGATTGTCCCGAGAAACCTCGTAGAAGGGAAGGCGCCCAGTGAAAATCTTGATGTGTGTGTTAACGTTGGGATTGGGGTGCAGATACACACACACACATCATAACACACAGGACCACGCATAGATATCACTCTCTGTAGTATCGTGAGCAACGTCATTTTTTACGACATTCAACTTGGGAGCCTGCCATCTCGCAGGCCCAACTTTAGAAACCACAGAAGATTGGGAAGTCCAATGTGTGATTATGGAGTCAGTCGTTGCAAATAGACCCGGATCGGCGAGACGAGCTCTTCCAGAACTATATTAATTAGTATGTTCTCCTGACAAAAGACATTCAACAGGTCCGATGACATATGACGAGGAGCTCACCCCTCTCAGATTGCCATGAATAATACCCTCATCATAAAGAAATTCGATTCCTGCAGCGACATCGAGAGCCTAGACATTGTTAGACGCACTTATGTTCTCGAATATGGAAGTCCTTCACCAGGAGACCACGATTTTCGTCAGGGTTACGAAGTAGAAATTAGATTATATGACCGTTGTCCACCCAAGGAGATACAAGACATGCTCGAGAACGGAAATGATAGTAAAGTCCATAGAGTGGCAGGAAGTTCGGATGTGATAGCTGTTTCCAAAGGATGGCATCATGCGTGAATAGCTATAACCCTACCGCCACGATGACCTTCAGATATGGAGTCTGACCTCCGTTGTGTAGTCCACTTGAGATGAATCCTAGACCCTGATTTAAGCACACAGTTTGATCTTTGTAGTTGTCTGCAAAGCTACCTGCTACGACAGGATTATCGTCGATCAGTTCTGTGTCGCTGGTGTCGAGGCGTGTCGGGTAGGTGGGTCCTTTCCGGCGGATTTCGCGGGGTGACCGTGGGTTTGCGCCGAGAGTGGCTGTCGGGCTCATTATAACAGACTTTGTCCAGCATCGTGAACCACTCAAGGCTTCAGGGTTATCTAGAAGCTAAGTGATCATACAAGATGTCATGCCCTGAAACTTACAGGACATATACTTTTACTGAAAGAGAGAATTTTAAAAGCATCTGGACCTGTGTGGCTCGGCAAGCAACAAGGCGTTGGCGACGTTCGGATTGTTTGAAGATAAAGGCAACCCTTAGAGTCTTTCTGAACCCCACAAGGGTCGCACCATCGCGATCCGCTTGAGACCAGTCAACCAACGAAGTTCCCAAATAGTGCCAGGCTCGCATTTTGGTGGTGGTATGTTCGCTGACGCTCGTGGAGCTGCGAGGATTGTGTTACGGGGGCTATCACTCGGCGGATCGGCGACGGTGGTCACGGTGAACTCGATACTAGTATGATCGGACTGCGTGTAAACCTATGATAAGCAGGGAGTTGTCAGTCAAGAAGTTTGTGGAATTTGAGGGCTTAAATTACCTTCTGAATGGACATCTATGAAGTTCATAAAAGTGACCTGGAGATTACCTTTCACGGCGTAATATGGACCTGCGACACTGACATACCACTAGTAACCTGCTTTTCGAATTTACTCCCTAGTACATGGGTAGACATCACGCTTTATGTTACTAGGGATCGGTCACCGGTCTAATGGCTCTTCAAGCTTCAAGTTTCACCCTCGGGAGGTGTCATTGCCAAGGCCAGAGCTTTCCTTACCTGTAATTTTGCCCTCCCGTGATGGAGGTTCAGCCATCCCCAGTATGTCATACTGTTCCCCCAGCCCGAAATTTGAAATACTCGGTATGCTTGACACTCATTTCTTGTTTGCACAAATCGGATTGTTGATTTAGCCGAATAAGATAGGAGAAGCAGAGATGGAGATGGGAGATAGTTCCATTCCTTTTTGTATATTACGTTTATCACCCCCCCCCCGGCTTGGAGTAGGAAAACGTCTTAATGTACGAAGTCAAGGAATTTGGATTCGAGGCCCTCGAAGATGCGTCTTCGCTGGCCACTACGTATCGATATTTCCTTGGTGACCACCACTACGTGAGTCAATGTAAAATAAGTGAACAGGGGCGTGGTGTATTACTTCCATGCCGGAACAAGAACGCTTCGTATATTGTGATAGAAATTTTCTTGTAAAAAAAAAGACGCAAGCTATTGTGTCCGGGTCGGACTCCGTGGCAGCGTGGCTAATGACTCTGGGGGCTAATGGCAACGGACAGAATCACGTGATCAGGGGCAATGGGAAGAAGGATTGAGTTTTGGGTGGCCCTTGGCTGTCTTGCCGACGGCTTGCTTTTCTCTTCTACTCGATCATCTGCTCGTCTGCTCGTTGTCAAAAACAACGAGCAAGCAGCGCTGCATCCTTTGGACGTGACCGTGAGCAAATCAACCTGTGAGTATACCTGACAACCGCGAGATGGCCTTGCGTTGAAGTCGGTCGAGTCAGGATCACGATTGTTGTCAGAGAAAGCCATCTCGCAACCATCCGTGTCATTGCTTTAGGCCCCGAAGCTAGGTACGCAGATCCATTGTCATCGTAGCATGTCCTGAAACGTGGAGTGCCCCTTCCAAACTCCATCAGTATCCTCAAAATTCAATTGAAATCCTGATTAGCCATTCTGGATATGTCCTCACCTCAAAGTGCTATCAATCAACGTTCTTTTAATCAACCACGCCGTCAATCAAAAATTACTGTAGAATACCATAGGCCTTCTCGGGAATCTATCCAGGAGTACAACGCCCTCCTCGCTGAATCCAATCTTCACGCTGCGGAGGCTGCAAAGTACGCACCTTTTGTTCCGTCAAGACAAGCACCTGCACCACCTCAATCCTCTGCCGTTCGATCAAAGACTCCCCCCGAATCCCCTCCGGCCGCCATCCCACCCCGTGTTCGTAACTCCCTTCAGAAACCTAATCCTCGAGCCCGTAAACACAGCTTCACATCTACTACTGCCACGGCCCGGATAACCGAGCACGATCCTTTTGCAGCCAATACAACTCCAGTCGATTCCTTAGCCCAGGTTAACAGAAACGGAATGTCAAGCAGCATGTCTCCTCCTCCTCGACCCTCTCGAGCTAACACAGCTACTCTTCACGACATATTCCCTACGCAGTCTGCTCTTGCTGCTCGCCGCCTCTCTTCACCTGCTGAGGCGCCTGTCAGAGCTGCCACCGACGATGCTCAATTCTACGCTGATCCGAGCGAGGCCCTCCCATCTGGGCCTTCAAGTGAATATACCAATAGTAGTAACCCTACTCCTATCCATACGCCCACACTAGGGGGTCGATCACGTAGTGGTACAGTAAAATCAAAAAAGGGCGTCCTTGGGTTCATGTCGGAAGTGTTCAACCCCACCAAGCGGCCGGAGATCAGTACCCCATATGATCCTGTCCATCTAACTCATGTTGGCTTCAACTCTTCGACGGGAGAATTTACTGGCTTGCCAAAGGAATGGCAACAGTTATTGCAGGAGAGTGGGATCTCGCGATCGGACCAGGAGAAGAACCCTCAAGCGGTGATGGAAATCGTCAAGTTTTATCAGGAGGGCCGTGGGGACGTTTGGGATAAGCTAGGCGCTATGGGTGGTCCCTCAGACCCTTCTTACGGCCCATCCAATGTCGACGACTCTCTACAAAATCCGGTACGTAGTAAATTTGAGCTGTCCAACTCAGCCCTTATATATTACAACAGCGATCTCCTCCACCCCCTCCAAAGTCCACCAAGTCGCAGTATTCGCAAAGCACACCAACGACTCTCGTAGCTCCAACGGCTTACCGGCCAGCACCAACGCCGCCTAACGCCATCATGCCATCCCTCGACCGTTCAACATCCCAACGAGCGCCAGCCAAGCCGACTAAACCCGTTGATGGCCTCGGACGTGCAAATACCACCCGCGATAGACGATCGCCAGGCCTTACTGCTCCAGCTCAGGCAGGTGCTTATGTGGTAACTAATCAGCAGAAGGCGCCTTCGAAGCCATCGCCAAATTCCTCTTCGACAGACTTGCCGTTAAAGCAGCCACAACCAGGACCGTCATCCACTACCGCTCGAGTCGTTGAACCTCGCGCACAGAACCAACACCAGAGTCCCGCTGTAAGTAGCCTAGCGAAGGCTTCAGGGGTGGCTACGCCACGACGGAGGGAGAAAAAAGTCGACAAGACCAAAGAAGAGGATATTGTCAAGCGACTGAAACAGATCTGCACAGATGCTGATCCGACCAGGCTTTATCGGAATCTTGTCAAAATCGGACAGGGGTAAGCAGATGTCGGCTGACTCTTTGAAGCTATAATTGATGCCACTTTCGTCAGTGCTTCGGGTGGTGTGTATACCGCGTATCAAGTGGGGACGAACTTGTCCGTGGCCATCAAGCAGATGGATCTTGAGAAACAGCCAAAGAAAGACCTTATTATTAACGAAATTCTGGTCATGCGGTCTTCACGCCATCCGAACATCGTAAACTACATCGACTCTTTTCTGCACAGTAACGACTTGTGGGTCGTCATGGAGTATATGGAAGGAGGCTCGTTAACGGATGTTGTAACCGCTAATTTGATGACTGAGGGTCAGATAGCGGCGGTATCAAGGGAAACTGCGCAGGGTCTTGAGCATCTCCATCGGCACGGCGTCATCCATCGTGATATTAAGAGCGACAATGTGCTATTGAGTATGGTTGGTGATATCAAATTGAGTGAGTCATTTAGTGATTCGGAAGAACATTGCTTACTTGTTTCCTGCAGCCGATTTTGGTTTCTGTGCACAGATCTCGGATCCGGCCCATGCAAAGCGAACAACCATGGTAGGCACGCCGTACTGGATGGCACCAGAAGTAGTCACTAGGAAGGAGTATGGCCCTAAAGTGGATATCTGGAGTCTGGGTATCATGGCGATCGGCAAGTCCACTTCCATTTTTCGCAAACCCAACGTCACAGATTTCTTTTCTTAGAAATGATTGAGGGTGAACCACCATACCTCAATCAGAATCCATTGAAAGCATTATATTTGATTGCAACTAACGGAACTCCCACGATTGCGAATCCGGAGAACCTCTCGTCTGTGTTCAGCGATTATCTGGCGAAGACCCTCGAGGTTGATGCCGAGAAACGCCCTAATGCCACTCAGCTTTTGCAGGTATATAATTTAGTTCAGGTTGATCTCATTCATGCTCATCTTGTTGACAGCATCCATTTTTCAAACTGTCGGAACCACTTCGTACATTGGCACCCCTGATCAAGGCAGCACGAGAAATAGCCAAGAATAAATGAATCATTTCTATTCATCCCATCCGGGCCATATCTGATTGACCTACCATCTCTTCTCAGTTATGCAACACTATTGTACTGCAGTCTTGATCTATCAGTCACTCCTTTTTTCTTCCCAGTTAATTGCCACTGTTTTCTAGACAACTTTCAGTCGCTTTACCCTATCTATCACCCTCAGAAGTACGTTACTTTCAGGGTTTATATACTTTCTCGGTCTTGATGTTTACAATCCTGCTCCTTGAGGCGGCACCCTTTCCATTGACTTGACAAAGAATCTCAGTGCCATGGTGATTTGTTTGTCTCATCATCACTGTAATTCCCATTCCATCCCAAATTCCCAATGCGATGCGTATTCTCACTGCTGGACAATGTATGATACGAGATATGTACACAAAATACATAATGCATGAATATATTGTGTCCAAGAGCCGTCTAGAAATTTGGGTTCTCTGGATGTTTAGCAATGTGGGCTCCACCCTGTGTGATTTGTGATGAGTCAACGCCTGAGAAGAAGTGGTTGATACGAACCAGGGAAAATGAGCGATAGGTTCTCAATACTGGTAGCAGCGGTGACAAGCTGATTGACGGTGTATTCGACGCTCAAGGTTTTGTCAAGCTTTCGAGAAACAGAGCTTAAGGCACGGTCTGCAGCCTCTTCTGCAGAACCGCTGCTCATGTCTATCCCCAACCCCAAGCCGAATCGTCCAGTTCCAGCGGCAGACGGGTCAGTGGGGACTCCTCGTTGAACACGCTGCACTTTGATTTCGCTTGCGGTCCTAGGATGAAGTTGAGATATACGTGTGGCAAGTCTAATTTTAACGCGACATACCAAGAATGAAGAGGATCGTGTTTGAATACCTCCAGCACAGTCATAATAACCTCAGAGTCTTCACGAAGAACTCGTAACGTCTCCTCTGCACATCGTTGGAAAACCCCTTTCGTCCCAGACGATCCCATACCGTCTACCATGTCTCTTGTCATACGGAAGGGCACACGTTCTGGCACTTTTAGGTATTTCCCCTTTCGTAATGTAAGAGGTAAGGTGATGGATTTACGAGTACCAGACACTTACTTGATCAAAGGCTATGCCGAGATCTATGTGTACGACCTGTCCACTTACATTGTCCAACAGGATGTTGGAAATATGTCGGTCGCCAAGGCCCAACACGTGGCCAACGATAGAAGTGGTTGCCACACTCCGAGTGTAATTAAGTCGCTTGGCGAACCACGAAATTGGGGTTTTATGCTTTTCTGTGAAGTAATGGCGCATTACGGGGTGAAACTTCTTCAAAATAACTTCCTTGAAATGTTCTTCAATTGCCTTATTAGGTTCCTTGAATTGACCTTTGGCTGCATCTTCTCGGATTTTGGTCATTCGATTAGCTGCCTCGTAGTAAGGCATGTCATTAGGGTGATATCTATAAGATAAAAGGTGAAAATATAATCTTACAGACGGGCAGGTGTCGTACCTAGCGTGTGCTGGCCTCAGCCAACTAGTCAATGGAATTGTATTACCAACAAATTCCAAGACGCCAGCTTGTGGGCCAAGCGGAATAACTTTATAGTCACGGATGGTGAGATTGCGTCGTCTTGTTTCTCTGTCCCGGCGCAATATGTGGTTGACAAGATCGAACACCTGCTCCATAACTGCATCTTGACGAAGGTCGTCATTTCCCTTGAACTAAAGTAGATCAGTCATGCAGATAATATCAGTCTTGTGTAGGACAAACCAGTTGCTTGTATCTTTGTCCACAATTGTCATAACAAGCACTGATCTTTGGTAAGTTGATGCCTCCTGCAGTCTCGAAAGTCGGTTCGTAGCGCTCAACCCAAGCACAGTCGTCATATCTCATAGTGGGATCCAGCGGTAGATGATGGGTTATAACCGGTACTCGCATATTCGATATCTTCAGAAGCAAAAGCTCCCCAGGAACAGGAAATGATTTGCGCGATTTGTTCTTATACAACTCATTCTGTGCGATGGAGTATTGTGCCCATTGGATGCAGGCGTCGCAAAGCCGCTCTACTTCAAGAACACGGGATTGACTAATCGGCTCCGTTCGAAGGCGGTCAAAGATCTCCAAGGCCGCATCTTCCCGCTCTGTCTGGGAAGTCGGAGGGGAATGCCGTTCGGAGTGTCGTCTCGTCGAAGAGCTCGACGGTCGCCCGGATTTCAAGCAATAAACTTGATAAAGGCTGTGAAAAGGATGCTCCCGGCACATCCGGAGAACCAAATTTTGAAGGTTTTCCTGGTTTTTGAGCGTATGGCCAGCTTGAGATTTAGAAATCCTAGCAGATAGTTGATGCTATGCATGCAGTTGAGGGGTCCGCTGGTAACATCAAAGAAGAAGACCCACCGCTAAGAATATGAACTTCCGCGAAGGAATGCGCCCCAACGCAATCTGCACATCGTCTTGAAAGTTTGCTCCGCCTTCTTCGAAATTTGCAAACCAGAGGGAACATAGTCTTATGGCTGCGTCATTATCAAAAGAGTCCGAGGCATGCAAACAACGCGAATACATGTGAATGGCTTGCTTGAGGAATGTATCGCGAGCAGTATTGTGACTTCGGAATAATTCAATGTCCTCGTCAAAAAGTTTTTTAGCTTTGATCTGGTCTGACTCAAGAGCTGCCCGTCTAGCTTGGGTCGAGGCCTTTGATATTTCCTGCTTACGGCTGTCCATTTCCTGTTGCTTGCGCTCAGCGTACACCTTCCATCGAAGGGCATCGGGGGATTGGATGATTGCGCGGTATTGACGATCAGCAAAGATTGCACATTCATGAAATACAACTGCTTGAGCGCCTTGAGAATCATTGGAATCCACTGAGCTCATATTATTTAACACCCCTATTGCCTGCTTGAAATATTGGTCTTGGATGTCAGCTGGATTCTTTAAGCAAGCATCCGACGACCATGTTCCCTAGATTCTAGTTAGTTGAACGACTATCAGGATACACTACGTTTTCTCACCAGACGGGCAAGGAGAACGGCTTTCTTGGCGGGAGCTATAGTGGTGTTGCTTTTGGAGTCTTGGGATATTAGTCTCTCAAGAAACTGAACGGCTACTTGTTCCTCTTTCTGGCGCCAGAGAACATTGGAAAACTCTTCCAACACGGCGAATGATGACGATTGTTCCAACCGCTGGGCTCTAATAACCGAGTTTAACGCAATTTGTATCTGGTTTTCATTTCGCGCTGCCTCTGCCAGTCGAAGGAGACAGCCTTTCTCGATGTCCATTAGACCCTGAGCGAAGGGTGTAGTGAGTGTTCCTATCTGCTGACGCTCTTCATTTCGTCGCACCGATCGAAGAAGCGAGATGCGAGTGGCCATAATGTTCTCTAGGTGGGAAAAGCTAAGCATATTGTTAGAGGAAAGCATTGTGTATTGTATCTCTGAAACACACTCAAAGTCTGGGTTCAATTCAGTGAGCTCATGCCATTGTTGAACGTCAATGTCCTTGGATGCCAGACGTTGTTCGGTCGATTCGTGTCTCCAACGCTTTACCTCCCGAAGACAAAGAAGCTCTTGTACGACTTCTCGTATCTCTGCAAAGTTTTCAGAACCCAGGGAACGCAACCGCTCCATCTCATGGGCAATTGCAGTTGTGATAAGATGATCAACAGCGGTAGTATCACGCTCACGGTGAATCCCTCGTAATGCAACATACAGTGAAGAACCTGGTGATCCTTCATCATGGTCTGGAAGATCCCAAGTCTCTGTCCTCCACCCAAGTCGATAACTGGTGCTCGGAGTGCGAGCGGTCTCCGTGACGACGGATGACTGAAGAGTATCGATGGCAAGACTGTCAAACCCAAATGAATGGAAGGACTGGACTAGGCCTTCCGCATCGCTGCCTTCCGTACTCCCAGCTTCAAGTGCAGCCCCGTGGAATTGAAATGCTTTATCCCATTGTTTTTCATGATGGAAACGCTTGATAAGAAACTGATGGAGGTCATTGTCGTTGATTCCATAAAAACCGTCGGGCTCATCGATATGGCGGTAAATCTCGTACAAAGTTTGTTCTTCGGCGGCCAAGTTGGTACTCGTTGGATTATCCTTAGCGAGTTCCAAGAATAGCAGAGCAGTAGTGTAGGCACCGTACTTGATGGCACTCCTAGCTAGGAGGGTGAAGTCGATGTCGAGCCATTTGTTATAAGACAATGCATCGTGTTGGCGAAGGGGGAAATGACGCAGGTGTAAAACCACATTCACTATTGAGCGTAGGCACGAAATGCTGGCAAAATCTGCTGATAATACCGAAGTGAAATAATGTGAAAGTAGCAGGCGATGTGATTCCCCTTGAACTTCCGTACATTCTTGTTCCGCTTGCAGAACAGTGTAAACAAGTACTGGTAAGATCTGTTCCGCGAAATCGGCATTGGATTGCAGAATAGACGTCAGCTGTGCGAAGAAAGTATCTTCCTCCGAAAGAATGTCGCTGAACAACACCGTAACATCCGCAATCCATCGCGAAAAATCTTTGGTAGAGTGGGAGAATGATTCGGAAGTCAAAAGCTCTCGCATGTTGCGGGACGAATTTGTCCTTGGCGATCGGCGAAACGCTTCAAGGTATCGCAATTCTGCTTGATGTTCAGACGGCAAAAGAGTGTATTGAACCGAATCCTCGACCGGGACAGATTTAATCAAACGCAACGCATTGTAGGCAACATTGGACTGCTGCGCTGAATCGCCACGCAGCATGGTCAACAGCGTTATGGTGATAGCCTCTTGCGCTTTTTCGGCGTTCGTTATCTGTGTGATTGCCTGTTTCTGTAGACCACGCTTGTGCCGGCTGAGCAAGGAGCCAGAGTTAGGCGTTTCGCTGTCAAAGCTATTCGTGCGACCTCTGTTGAGGAAGATAAGAGCAACGAAAGCGTCAACATCCGCCTCCTGAAGTTGGTTTATTGGTGGCATGCATTCCTTCAAGCGCCAGAAGTCCGATTTGGCAAACTTGCCTTCGTCATATTCTTTCGAACTGGCATAATTATGGAGGCGACGAACTAATCTGAATTTGTTTGAAGACACACGATGATCCTCGAGTACAGCACAAAGGTTTTCCACAGTGACGCTTTCGGAAAGTTTGGAAAGAGATGGTGATGGATCATGCGGCCAAGCAGGCAAGACCCTCAAGATTTGACTACAAAGTTCAGGAACCTTCGACAGCTTCAAAGCTTGAGTATCTATCCATTCGAGTAAGTTATTGCCCAAGTCTGCCATTGAGTTATCCAAGGGATCGATAGCATAGTCATGAGCCAGGCAAGCAATACGAATAAGAACATCGGGGAAAGATGAGTCCTTCGTCCTCACTCCCCGATAGATATCCAAGGCCCACTCAAGAATTGACTGGGCTGATCGCGCTAGATCAGATTGTTTAAGTAACGAGGCAGCTCCATGGATTAGAGTGTGCAAAAGCGTTGGATCCTTGAAATCCTCGTGATGACAGGCGATCCACAACGACATTGCGTTGATCAAACGAACCTGCTCATTGACGAGTGGCGATTGTTCTACTTGAGCAAAGAGTTGATGCAGAACGTGGTAGGTTGTTGCCTTTGCATCGATAGTGGATAATCGGAAGTGTAGCCAGCTCAAAGCCTGCAGTACGGTCTCTGTAGGAAATGCCGGTAGGTTGGGCTGATGGCTATCGAATTCTTCCGTCCGACGATATCTCGCCAATGCTTGAAATGTCTGCGGCACTCTGGTGCTTTTATTAAAAGAACGCAGGGCGCAAAGGATAGGACCAGTATCAGAAAAATCCTGGTCACCAAGCGTGCGGAGAATAAATGCGACGATGTCATCCATATTCTGCTCGAGGTATTCTTCGAATACGGTTCCATCGAATGTCCTATCCCTCAAAAGTCGTTCCAACTTTTCCGTAGATCCATCGTGTTCATCGATCCATGCAACGATCTGGTAACCCACAATGTCACCAAAACACTCACGAAGGCCATTGTCAACCGATATCTGAAGAACCTTACAGTGTCCTTCAAACAACTTCTGACCCCCATTCCATATGTTCGTAGGCGTAAATGAGCGAAAAGTAGAGTGGGCGCATTCTTTACGATCGTGGTATCCAAGTATGTGGGGCGGGAATCTCAGGAAATCAGAATCCGCTTGGCGAATGGAATATGCCAACTGGGAAGCATACGATTCAAAAAGTAATGAGAACCGCTCCAGCCCCATCCTTTCCGAAACTCCCCTCAGGATACACTCGATATGGCGAGAGAAGACAGGACTGTGAATGCAAGTCTCCAATAGATGCCAATACGGGCCGCGTCTCACAGCAGAACTAACGACCATGATATTCCCGAGAGAAAGCATGCGAGTAATCATACGCTCGTAACTGAAAGGGATGTCAATGAAGGATGATACATGACATAATGGGCTGCTTACTTGTCGAGGTCTACGGTATACCATTGCTTAATTGAATCATACAAGCTGAGAGCCGAACGCCCAACGTGACGCGCAACGGCGAACAATCGGGCATTGATCACCGCGACGCGGAAACGGACTCGCATGTCTTCATCGGAACCCATCATCGGAAGTAGAACATCGGGCATATTCTCCTCTTCACTATCTGCACAGCACCAAGCAGATCGATCTGGGTCTTTGGCAAGATATCGGTCCAAAAACCGAGCAAGCAAGTCGCGCACAAACCAGTCTCTGATCTTCCGCTTCCTGAGTGCACTAGACAGCCAGTCACAAAAATACTGAACTTTTCCAAGGACTTCACCCATTACTATTTGTCGAGATGCCCAAGTGTCCAAGGTCGAATCGAGGAATTGTGTGGCAAGTAACTGAGCGCGTCTACTCCTGGCATATTCGTACAATTGAAGAAGGTTACCGAGCTCGTCCAAAAAGTTATCGAGATCCTTGACGCTTAGATTGACAAATCCTTGGCGTGTCTTTTGGAATAGGATTGAACAAACCAAGAAAAAGACCGAGGGTCGAAGTTCTGCACAATTCAGAACCATCTCCGTCAGAGACTTGTCTCGCGTCGGCTCTCCGGAGGCTGATTGCAATGTAGGGCCGACTGTAAGAAATGCAACGCATATTTCCAGTACAATGTGGGTAAAATACGAGGCGTCACTACCCTCGCTCATGGCCGATGACTGTCTGGTGGTTGTGGTACGAATAGGACCAAAGCCATCGTTGTCTATTGTACTTGTTTGACTTGTGGAGGAATCCGAGGATTCCACGCCTAGTAAGACCCGAAGAACACTTCGTAGTGTGCTGGCCACGTTGCTGAAAACATCTTGGACCTAAAAGAGATATCAGGATGCAACTTGGTAAAAAGGGAACTGGCGCACGTCGGCATTTTGCCAGATGATTCGCAGAAAGTCCATTCTCGTGACAGTCAATATAGCAACCTTGTTTTCCCGACCAAAAGTCAGGCATTTCAGTGTATGCGCCTTGATTCCTGATCCAACATCTGGTGGCAACATAGCATCCCATCCATCTCCGCCATTGTCTTCATTGTCTGTCGATGTGAGTGGATCTAGTCCAAGTAAAATCAATGCCTTCTCTCCTGCCGTCCACCGTGAATGGCTTAGCAATGACGTTACGATGCTAACCAACTTGCATGCACACTGCACGACACGACGATTTGCCTGTGTGCCGTTTAGATTGAGGGCACATTCAAAAGACAGTGCCGTTATGGCGACATCTAAAGACAGACGGGCTTTTTCCGCTGTCGCATGGGTTTTACTATCTTCCCAATCGCCGAGCAGTGCTTCTAAAGACTTGAGCAAAAAGGTAGAAACCTTCCGTTCACGAGCCCGAGGTTGCACGAGCTGCTTGACACTTGCAGAGTGATCATGGTTCCCAGTCCCGACTGCCGTCGGAACATTCCCTGCCTGTGTAGATTTGCGAAAGATGGGCAAATGTGCATCCATAAGAAAGTCTCTGATAACCTTCGTTTTGGCTTGTTCAGTCAAAAGATCTGTAATTTGGCACTGGGGCAGTGGCACCCGAGACACCAGATCACTCCGCTTTGTAAACCCACAGATGCCCTCCAGAAGTAACATGATGTCCTTGACCAGATATAAGGACATTCTTCTAACCATGTTAACCACCTTCCAAGAATCCACCAACCAACTTAGGACTTTCTCCTCCAAATGCAATCGATAGAGCCGCATGTCCTGACTAGCCACCTGCATGCATTGCGCGAGGAATGCACAGACCGAGTCATATGGGTAGGCGGGGCCCTGAACGTCTAAGTCTTTGCCGAGGGCTTCGATTTCCAACAGCACACGCTGCGACGACAGCGGAATCCGAACAGCGCTGGCTGTTTTAGAATGCGAATGGAGAAGCGCATGCGCTGCATGACACGCTGCACGACACACAATCGGCACGTTGACCCGACGTATTGCATTCGTCCATATTGAATCCCATATTGCGGGGTCTGGCACTAGACGTTCGTAAGTGGCTGTGAAAGGTCCCAGAGTCTTGGAAGAACAGGCTGCCCCTGAACTAGCATATGCGATAGAAGCGAAACACAAGAATACCCATGACTGGATGATACCTTCGTCATAAGAGACAAACTGGAGAAGCATATGGATAACGTCGTTCTGGAGCGAGTCATGGAGGATTAGCCAGTGACGATCAATGAAAAATAGAAGGATCTGCAGGTGATATATCCGGACGGTCGTTGAGGATTGAGCAAAAATAGATGCGAGGAGCGACGTGACTGGGTTTTCCAACTTGATGCGTTTCCCATCGGCACGAGTATTAGATGGAGTCCCTGGGTGCATGGACTCTGAGAGGAGGAACAACTAATCCTCATGACGTTATATTCAGGGCAAGCGGTTATGTAAGACCACCGTACCTTGCTAGCGCAGTCAGCTTGGAGTTCCAAGATCGCCCACGCCAATGCCTGGCCCTCGTCAAAACTCCAACCCGAACGGAAAGTATTGGCAACGAACGGCACAGTCTCATCGGAACGACCGTCCTTTTTGACCAGCTCGAGCCTTAGACAATCAAGCGAGAGGCAGTCTACGCCCCACCTACTCTCTGCTTCTCCGTTTAGGAGGTACCAGAGGCGTCCTACGCTCTCTGCACAATCGAAGTTCGTGTCATTCGCGTCGAAAGGGTCGCCATCGGAAATGGCAAAGGGGAACAGAATGCGTAAGACAATGATTATGCCTTCCTTCATTCGCTTGTTCTTCGTTCCCCACAACTGTACCAGCCCATCCCATGAGGCTTGAGTAAACTTTTGGACGATATGCTTTTTGTTGAGCGAGAGTATCGAAAGCGTTGAAGATAAGACCAATAGATAATCATGCTGAAGCGACGTATCAGGCGGATAAATATCCAGGAATCGTTGCAGCCGCAGAAGAATGGAAGACGGCAGATAAGGTAGATCAGGCGAGAGAAGAGGTGAAGATGGCGAGCGAAATAGAGCCGAAAGAAGGGCCATAAACTCCACTTGCTCCAGCGAAACAGGGACTTGCCGAGTAGGAGCTTTGGAATTGCGTCCAGGTTGGGATTTTATCTTCGATGGAGGCATCTGCGTCGGAGTCGATTCCTTCCGATTCCTCTTTCTTGTCGGAGGTAGATCTTCATCTTCGTCTCCCATGGGATCATCTTTCACATACAACTCCAGGTCATCAGCCTCCACAGCCCCAGCAGAACTTCCGTCCACAGGATCATCAGCGAACCTAGTCCTAATCGGGTCATCCATAATCGCATTGAATGCCAGCTCTGCCATTTCGACCCAAGTCTCATCCTCCATATGTTCTAGATGGGGCGTATATGTCACAAGACATCGCAATGCTTTGGCATAATCTAAAGCGAGAGGAGCAACGAGCTTTCCCCTGCGCACCATAGCTTGCAGGAAATGCTCAAATAGTGCACGCACCACACCTTTATTTAGCAGATGCGCGGTTCGTTCTGTTAGCCACCTAACCACACTGGCAGCATCAGCCAACCTTCTCTCAGCATTAGCTGTAGAACTGCTAGATTTACTAGACGCTTTGTGCATGGCTTCCAGTTCAGTCCGTACGGTTTGAAACAGCGCCTGAAATACGGGTAGCCATGCTCGAGGATCACCCTTCCCATTAAGGTTGTTGTGAAAATTAGCGACGACTTTGTCTTGCGCGAAGACAGTGCGGACAGCAGAAAGCCCCTCCTGTCTCTCCTTTATTTTGTCGCTCCTCAAATTCTCGAGAACCGTTTTGAGATTGTTCATGTTGCACTGAGCCACGAGTCCGGGTCAGCGGTTCATCGTGCCAAATCGTGGTATATAGAAAACATACAGGCTATTTTTTGTTCATGTGGTTGGAAGAAACTCGTCACTCAGAACACAAGATGTGGCTCAAAAGACAAACGGTTCAGGACGTTACCTCATACTTAACGAGAACAAGACAAAGAGTGGCTTTTGAAGAGGCTTTCAACACGTGATCAAGGCCAATGTATTTGGTCTTGTTTGTATCTCAAATATATAAATTGATTTCTTTTTTTTCAATTTTTTTTTTTTCAATCCTCACTGTGTATAAACTTCCTGAAGAGCGTAGATCTGGAGTTCGAATGCTTTTGACGCCTTTAAGTTCCTGTTTATATCTGGCCACTTTCTGCCCGAGCAGTGCTACAATACATCCATGCTGCAATCGGTTCTGGTGATGCGCCAATAGCTATGGACTCTGACTGCCTAATCATCAGTCAGATGGACAGTGCCAGAAATACAGACTTCTGTTCAGGTGGAGTTCTCATTTTCTGTGTCGTTGTCCTACATTCTCTCTCCTTGGTATTTATTTGCTAGATATGGTATTTCGAACTGTAGCTCTTCATTGCAAACAAATACACTTGTCAAATACACATGTTCTATAAACGATCTAGTCTTTAATTATGCCCAAGTACACCAGCCAGGAACGCAATGAAACGTCTACTTCAGATGATGCTTTACGGCATCACCATTGATATGTACCCCGGGTAGCGAGATGGGATATTGAGCGCTTGGTTGTGATACTCCTTGTAAAACCTTTGAGATTGTATCAGACAGTGGTGATGGTTCCTTGTTCATGGCCATATTCAGGAACCAAGGCTTGCTCATATAATTTCGGATCCTGTGTGAAACGACAGTTAGTACGGTGCAATCTTCAATTTAGGCAACCTTACCCATCAGGAAGTAAGACAACGACGTTCATTCCCGTAGCCTTCGCAATCTCCCGCCCCGCTTCGCTCTCGAGCCACTTCAACCCTCCACTAAGAGCACTCCCACTGCTTCCACCCACGAGAAGTCCTTCGCTCCTCATCAGTTCTTGAACAGCAGCAAAGGCATCTTCGTCAGACGTCTTTATCCAGTGGTTGATATCAGCGGGTTCGCGTGACAAAACATCTGGAACAAAGTCGTATCCAATACCCTCGACAATGTATGGTGTGCCCTTGTCGGCAATGTTGAGCTCGTCCGGAAACGCAAGGATGCTTCCTTTCTGAAACAATCGTAAGCATATGGTAGAGGACCAAATGACGACACATTACAGGATCAACACCGACGACCATACAATCCTTGTTGTGGGTTTGCTTGATAGCCCGTGAAAGGCCAGTGACTGTTCCTCCAGTTCCAGCTGTTGCAATCATAACATCCACCTTCCCGGATGATGGTCTCAATGACGTAGATGGGGTTGACACGACAGCGTTGATGATTTCTGGGCCTGTCGTGTGCTCATGTGCCAAGGGATTATTGACCTATAACACCAAATATGATTACACGTCAGTGATTAGGAATGACTAACGAACGTTTCGGTATTGATCCAAGATAATACCATGTGGTATTTCACGTTCGAGTTTCAGCGCAACTCCTGCGATCGTTGAGGAATTCAGCCACGAGACTACCAGAGATATGATATCAGGCTCTACCTATATGGCTCTCGGGAGAGTCCCAAGGAGCTTCGGTGGGGGTACGGACTACCTCAGCACCTAGTGCACGGAGAGCAGCTTCTTTCTCCTAATTCCATAACATTGTTCGCTCAGGCCATGTACCAATCAGCAACAATGATTCTTACCAATGACATCTTGTTAGGCATCGTTATGATGACTGAATAACCCTTATCTGCAGTATTCAGTACCAGCTCACATTTATTCTCGTTGATCAGCGTACTTTGATCGCGCAAGCCATAGCCAGTCCAATACCTGCATAACAGGTCTCAGTCCGTAGCCCGCCGAGATACGTGAAGGACAAACGCACCAGTATTCCCCGAGGTCGGTTCTATCAAGACACTCTTACCAGGAATCAGCCTTCCTTCCTTTTCGGCAGCCTCCATCATCGCTTTGGCGATCCTATCCTTGACAGAACCGCCAGCGGACATGTACTCCACCTTCCCCACTTGTCGAAATGAGGTATCATTCAGTCTGTCACCCGGGTATTATTGCTAGGTTAGACTCACGGAGATTGCACTTTAACCCGTGCTGTTTCGCCACCTTGTCAAGCCTGATAAGGGGTGTATGACCTACCGCACTGAGAGCGTTATCAAGGATCTGTGTCGACATAGTTACGTTGAAGCTCGATTGTCTATCGTATACTTATAGCAGTCGGGACTCGGAGAAGACCGACGGAACTTGACCGGAACACCATTGACATGCATTAAAACCTGATTAATACTTACTGAACCCAAGCAGGAAAGTCTCTGGATTTGAAACGTGTAGACCAAGGGTAATCACCAATATGCGCAGGGGGATGAAGAGGAACCTCGGGTAACAACTCGAGCTATGGTCACTCAACGGCCGTAAATTGAGAGTATTCACAGAATTATAGTTAGGTTGTAGTTAGGTGTTTGAGGATTGCGTACAAGTCCTTGTCGATTAGTGGTTAAATCATCTCGTTGTGGTTCATTGAAACGCTCCGAGAAGCCGGAAGTTCGAATCCTCCCTGGGACAATTTTTTCGTGTTTCTGATATAATAATGAAAAGACCCAGAAGCCAAGTAAGCGCTAGCAAGCCGTTGCTTTTATGGACGATATCGCCCATGAAGATATGACCATACCAACATGTAAATTACGCAGATAATATACACACGATTTATTTAATTTACTGCGATCTCTTGAGAATAGCAGCATTCAACGGCCAAGCTTGTCCCATCCATGACACAAGCTCCGTATGATCTCTGTGTGAATCATTGGTGTTGGGATGGACGAGGACGCTGAAATATGACACGGGGGCGACGCAACAGAGTGTTCATCACTATTAAACCTGGCGAGTCTCTGAGGAAGGACGTACGAGAGTGATCCACGGTTCACAGCCAGCCAACCAAATAACGCGCCAGTCTGGTGAGGGGTGGCCGTGTCGACCTCGAACATAGCTGTAGGGTGTGGGCCTGCCAACCAGTATTTGAATATTGCTGACATCTTTCGAACTCAAATGACCAACTCACCGACCGGCTTATCCCAGAAAATGCCGATCCGGAGCTACTGCAGACTAAGCCTGGAACGGGAATTGATTCAAAACCTAACTTCACCTCTGGAAACTCTTTCTTGATCTTCTCGTACAACTGCCGGGCGAATTTCGCTTCAGACTCGTTGGACTGCATATAATAAACTACAGTGTGACGAAGTTAGTAGCAGGACATCCTCGGTGTCCTTGGGGCGCCACTCACCATGGAAATCAAACCCGTTTCGAAAAGGGGCCGGAAACGTATTATATGCGCTAGACCTGACAGACTGTACATTCGAATTAAGGGGACCTTCAGCCATTGGTTTGATAACGATCAGGCAGCCTGCGGCAGGGTACGCAGTAAGTGGAAGTGCAGAGTGGTGAATCGGAAGTCGCTGTTGAACGTGAATGTAAACCGGGTTGTGTAAGAAGCTTGTTCATGCGGCTCGATTCAAAGTTTGGTTTGTAACAAGTTTTTGTAAAAACAGTTGACTGAGATTACAAATAGCCATATGTGTCTTGTGATCCGAATCCAACGGCCAGGGCAACTCCAAGTCACGAGCTCCGGGTGATCTCTATATTCGGTACTATTTGGATGAATGAGTGTAGCCGACGATGCAGTTCGAGTGCCGGGGATGATAAATATGAAATGTAGTATGAGAACATACGAGCATGGACCGCGGTTCTGAGGTGAGATACCATGTATTTGATCTTTTAGCCACGAGCCCCATAAGCGCGTCGAAATAAATCCGGTGAAGGGGTTTTAGTACCTCTAGAAGTTCTTGCTTGATGTTCTCGTCCAACTCTGGTGCGAATGTTACTTCAGACTATATAGTAAACTAGGCGCGAGACATTCAGTCGGACGGTGGCTCACTATGAAAATCAAATCCGTTTCGTTTCGGATCGAAAGGGGGTGTAAATTCATGATACGGGCGAGACTGTGACGTGAAACTGGTAAGATGTGTACTTGGTGGCAGCGTCCTTTGGTCGGACCATGGGTAGAAGGGAGGTGCAGACTCATACCTCGATTTGAGCCTGTAAGAAGCGAACGATTGGGACGGCATCGCACCGGTGTGGTATGTAAGTTTGGTGTGTGCGAAAGGCGGTGATATATGTCGATGATTGTTTGATGTGATGACTTGCCCCTTGACATACGGATAGCCATGATGGAGTACTTGCTTGGTATAGATTGAGGCTTTGATTTAGGCTAAATAAATAACATAAACGGACTAGATCGGAACAATGATCCAACCGTAGGAATAATGTAGATCTCGACACGTTATCCACCAAGTCTCGACATATTCTCTTCCATAGTCAACTTATGTACATGAGATCTTCACCAGTTGGCAATTGGCTATTCATCCGTAATAATCGTAGAGACCCCTCAATTCCACTCACTCCTTCTTACACTT
This sequence comes from Tricholoma flavovirens, assembly GCA_003313805.1. NCBI lineage: Eukaryota > Fungi > Basidiomycota > Agaricomycetes > Agaricales > Tricholomataceae > Tricholoma > Tricholoma flavovirens. The sequence continues at coordinate 26,512 of QLOK01001388.1, forward strand.
CTCCTCGTCTAGCTCCCACTCCCCCCTCATCCTCCCAAAAGCAAACTTCCTTCAATCCTTTCAATTTTAACACTGTGTTTCGGAAACCGAACTCAATCAAAGATCCTGACATTCATTCGGCCTATTCCGCATCTACCACTGGTACCTCAACTGAAACTCACACAATCCACCCATTCTCTACAATGCCCCATGCCCCACTACCTGTCGTCTCCAATCGTGACGGTGCCGACGGAGAAGAAGAATGTCCAGTTTGTCTCGAACCACTCAGCTTTAGCTTTAGATTGCCAGGGGAGAAACCTCACATCGTCCCAGAATGCGGTCATGCTCTTCATGAGGTAACGTTTAATTTCGCCTATCGTTTACTCCCATCCCAGTTAATCTCTCTCTCTCTCTTTCTCTCTCTTAGGCATGCTTCACTGCTGTCTATGGTCCACCACCAAATCAAGGCAGGTCTACCATTCCCAGAAAAACCAACCTTGGTGTTTGTGGTGTCTGCAGGCGACCTATGAAGGTGGGCGATGGCGATGGAGGAAAATCAAACAGTTCGTTGGGCCCTTTTGCTCTCCATGTGTCTTCTACTAATCAATCCTCTTCATAGAACTTGCCGCACTTACGGGCATGGGTGATCACAAGGCTTCTCCCCTGTATCCTGGTCGTGATACCCCAACAGGTCGCAACAACTCCCATAATGCACCTTATAATCCCAACGAAGATGATCCATTGGATCATGCCTGCTCCGTGAGGTCAAATACTCACAGTGAACATTCCCCATACATTGTTGCTCCTTCAATTCAAGTCCGGCCTGAATTCACCTCCCTGACTCGAACAAGTGACGTGAGCCAGCCATTGACATGCATAGTTGTCATCGAGTTGCCAGGGAAGCATGTCCCCGGCGCTGTGCCTGGCCCAGTCATTCCTGATAACTATGGTCAAAGGAGTGCTGGTACTAGGCATAACACAAATCCAGGGCGTTCAAGTCCACTTCCAGAACACTCTTCACATCCACGACAGCAGCGCCATCGCCAGCATCTAGGCCAGACTTCAACTCCGCCTGCATATCAGAATCCATCATCACATGAGCAATACCCTAATGGCCAGGATTCATATCCCCATCCCCTCATCCATCATGAAGAAGACTCCCCATTCGCTGCCATCACGGAAGATCTCAGAAATCGCATCATTGATTGGAAGGGCCACCCGCTTTCTGATCTAGGGCCGCTTCAGATGTATGATCTCCTATCAGTGCGACGTGATGCTGCTATCAGAGAGTTCTACGTTTATCTATTCAAAGAAGCCATAATTTGCGTCGTGGAAGAGAAGAAAAGAGGTCTAGGACGACTTCTCTCCAACGCATCGGGCCTCACCGATTCGGGTTCAATGATGTCATCGTCCACCCATTCCAGGGGCGTTCTACGGCTCAAAGGACGAATATATGTTAGGCATATCAAACATGTTACCGCCAGTTCTGCTGCTGGCGAAATGAGTCTCACCATTGATATGGAAGACGAACTCGCGTCATTTATTCTGATATTCAAGGAAAGGCCTTCTTTGGAATCATGGAAGAATAATATCCAGGCCCTCGTCAACATGTTCCAAGCCCAAAACGCCCGATCCCAGTCCTCGCCAGAGCCCGCTCGGGCCCTAAATATGGAGGAGTTTGGAGGGAGCTCGAAAGCCTTGAGAATGTTGAGCGGCAGTACTCAGACTACGGTTAGTACCGTGGACAGCTTGCTAAATGGCTCGTCTCGATCCACCATGTCATCTTCTACTTCTCAGGGCTCAATCGCCCAACGACACCAGATGTCTCATGCCAACAAACTCAGTCCGCTCGGTGAAGACGACGAGTTGAGCAATTATGAGTCACTAACTACGTTGGTTACTCCCTACACGTCATCGGGCCCTTCCAACTCCCTGACACCCCTCCCCCATCCGCCTATGGATCTCATCCTTGTCATTTCTGTTCCGCCCCAGTCGGCTGTCCCAAGCACAGCACAACTAAAAGTGCGAGTTATCCGAGCGACTCTTGATTTTATTTTGGCGTCGCTTACATCCAAAGATCGTGTGAGCTTGGTTACGTTCGAAGTGGGCTCCTCGGGGAGAGTGAGGAGAACGCCGTTTTTAAGCGTCGGGAAGACACGAAGTCGGACCAGGCTTGAGAAATTTGTCAACGACCTTGGTGTTGGAGTGGAGGAGGGTCAGGACGAATTTTTGGTAAAAGCTTCCAAGGACGAGAAGACTGATGTTGTGACAGCGGTCAATCATGGTCCGTCGTACCTTTTCTTTTCTGAAAGTTCAATTCTGATGTTGCGACAGGTCTCGATGTCGTGTTGCAACGGAAAGCTCGCAATCCCATTTCAGGCATGATATTAGTCAGTGATGGTGGTGACAGTACCCGGCGTGCGCAGATGGACCTTGTGCTGGCTCGAGCAGAAGCGGCCAATGTCCCTATCCACTCATTTGGTTATGGCCGCTCGCACGATCCTGCGTCCCTCTGGCTGATGTCAAACCATACGTGTGGGACATACACGTTCGTTAAGGACTGGTACGATCTCCGTGACTGCATAGCTGGCTGCGTTGGAGGGATGATGTCCATTGGACTGCTCAACATGAAGCTGCACATGAAGGTTGTCGACGGGCGTCGATTCAGGATCCGCAAGGTCTCTGGTGGACCTTCCTCTATACTAGCTTCCGATGGCCAGAATGTGGATGTGGATGTTGGCGAGCTTCGGTATGGGGAACGTAAAGAAATGCTTGTTGAGCTCGAGCTTGACAACACGGACGCACACGAGGCGAGGCCAGATCAGTCTAAAGACCGCGCGTTCAACGCCACCGACCAGTTCGTCCAAAGCATGGGACTGGACTCGCTATCTATCGATGATGCTCCTGATTTTGCTGAGGGCATGATGGACCGCATGATAGATGAGGTCCCCGTAATCGAGGTCGACGGGTCCTTTTTCGATCCTGTAGCCAGTAAAAATGTCACACGGCTCGCGCATCCTGTTCTGCTCACGGTAACTCTATTGCCAACGACAGCTTCGGCACCGCGTCCGCCGTCGACCGTCTCCGACCCTATCATTGTTCGCCGTAGAATGGAACTCCTTGCTTCCGGCATGATCACACGTGCACTGGTTCTGGTGTCCAGGAAGAACTTCCCACAGGCGCAGAAGATAATGGGCGAGACGAAACGGATTTTGCACACGGTGTTGCAGACGATCTCACGGTCACTGTCGGCCCCGAACGGGACAGCCCTGAATCGTAAGGAAATACTTACGTTAGGCGCTGTTCGTGCTATGCAAGCTATCCTGCAAGACTTGCAAATGCTGTCTGAAGCGCTTGATGAGAACGTGGAATTTTTTGCTCATGATCAACGAAACTTTGGTGCTCAGCAGGTATGTTCTCGATATGTGATCCCTCTACTGGCTCGTGGATAATGATGTGTGATCCGTCTAGGCAATGATACTTCGTGATCAGAAGAGCTGGAGTGGCCGAAGTGCTACAGAACGATTGTTTTGGACAACGGATAACTCGATTGAGCTGGTCTCGCGCAGTACTGATTGGGTTGCACGCGAGTAATTATTTATTATCTTTATTCTCCCTCACATCTTGGTCGCTTGTTATGCTATGTTTTCATACCGTGCCCCTTTACCTCACGGCTCTCCTTTTCATTCATTCTTTTTACTAATATATGCTCGCTACAGTATCTATTTCCTTTCCTCATAATGGTTTAGGTATTGTGTAATAGGGCTTAGCATAAACCAAGCCCAAAGGATCCATAGATATCCTCAGAGGGATATCGATCTTTGCAATTGCTAAAGATGGATTCGAGAAGCTGTACTTGTACATATATCAATGGTGTTAGTACTTACATAGTATGTTAGCCGTTTGCTTATGTAATAGGTTATTGTTGTTGGCCCTGCCAGCGCAATTGAATTCAAAACTTTCTTCAAAACGCCAACGTCGAAATCGTGATCCACACCCTCCTTGCCTTTCATGGCTGGCACCTCCCAACCGCGACTTCGACACAGACATACACCGGGGGAGCCTTCCAATATTGATTACGATCAAGTGCAAGACGACGAACATGTTGGTGAAGTCTTTCAGAACCCGGTACGTGTCACTGTCTTATACGCGTTATTGCACACCTGAACATATTTTGAAGAGGAACAGAAATCTTTACGAACAGCTTTTGGAAACTCCCAAGGGCAGCGTAATTGTTGTGTCTATTCTTACTTCGCTAGCCTTCGCGTTACGGTTTTATAAAATCAATCATCCAGACCAGGTTGTGTGAGCACCCCACATTGCGCGCCCATGTTCAACCCAACCTCTAACAACTAATCTGTGAACCAGCTTTGACGAAGTTCATTTTGGAAAATTCGCATCCTATTATATCACACGGCAATACTACTTTGACGTCCACCCCCCTTTTGCAAAGTTGCTCTTTGGGCTAGCTGGATGGTTCGTAGGATTTGACGGACGATTTTTGTTCGAAAATATTGGTGACAGTTACGTCAAAAACCACGTCCCCTATGTTGGAATGCGAGCACTTCCTGCGATCCTCGGCAGTCTCACCATCCCTGTCGTCTACGCAATCATGAAAGAAAGTGGATACTCTACTGTTATTGCTGCCTTTTCTGCCGCCTTGGTCCTATTTGGTGCGTTTCTGCGATAGTATCGATGACGCGCTCATGATGATCAACTTGTTCTTCAGACAATGGTCATGTCACGCAATCTCGACTCATTCTTCTCGATGCCACCCTGATTTTCTTCATGGCACTTACCGTTTATTCTTATGTTCGTTTCCGGAAGCTTCGTTACTCGTGAGTAGAACGTTTTCATTCTGAACACCTGCTGATTTTATACCAGAGAGTTTTCTGTTGAATGGTGGACATGGCTTATTGCCACTGGAACATTCATGGCGTGTACATGGGGTTCCAAGGTCAACGGTATACTGACTGTCGTCTCTATTGGCATCGCTGTCTTGATCGACCTTTGGGACATCCTTGATATCAAGAAAGGTAACACAATGGTACGCTGATGATTACGATCCTCTCTTCCCTATTCTGATGCTTGTGTCCATTCTTACAGGACTACTTTACACGGCACTTTATGGCAAGGGCTATCGGTCTAATTGTAGTGCCGTTTATTATCTACCTTTCCTTCTTCTATGTGCACTTCGCGATCCTTGTGCAGTCTGGCCCAGGCGACAGCTTCATGAGCCCAGCCTTCCAAGAAACATTAGCAGGAAATGAGATGCTTTTGAACAGTCAGGGTATATCTTGGTCTATCAGAGTGAATGTGACAAGCACTAATTATTCGCCAGAGATTCGCTATTACGACACGATTACCATGAGACACAAAGAGTCAAAAGTGTTTCTTCATTCTCATGTAGAAAGGTATCCTTTGACTTATGAAGATGGACGTATAAGTAGTCAGGGTATGAACTGTCACGATTCCTTTTTCTTTGTTCGATTTTAACTGGGTCTTGAAGGTCAGCAGGTCACGGGTTATGGCCACAACGATACCAACAACCATTGGCAGGTTATTCCGACGAAAGCCCTTCCCGAGACAGGCCGTGGCCGTATTGTTAGGCACAATGATGTTATCCAACTTCTGCACGTCAACACCAAGTCTCATCTCCTAACTCATGATGTCGCCTCTCCCCTCATGCCTACTAATCAAGAATTCACTACTTGGCCCAAGGACGATCACTCGAGGCATAATGATACGCTATTCACAGTCGTCCTCCTTGACACTCCTAACGGGCAGCCATGGAAAAGTAAATCAGGATATTTTAGGCTTATCCACTTCCCGACAAAAGTGTCGATGTGGACTCATTCTAAGCAGCTCCCTGACTGGGCTTTCAAACAGCAGGAGATTAACGGTAACAAGAACCCGACCGAAAAGACCGCTACATGGTATGTGGAAGACATCATTTCCGACGAAAGTAAGTTTCGTGTCTACTTCCACGTCAGCCTTCTTACTCAACTGACATGTATTCAAGCTGGAGAGGACCCTAAGAATCGTACGGAGCAACTTCCGGCGAAAGCGCCGAAGAGCATGAACTTCTTGAGGAAGTTTGGTGAATTACAGCTTCTCATGATGCAGCACAATGCTGGATTGACTTCATCGCACCCTTATGCGAGTAGCCCAATTAACTGGCCCTTTGTCCTCACTGGTATAAGCTTCTGGACCGACAACGAAAACCAGAAACAAATTTACCTGATCGGAAATCTCATCGGATGGTGGACGTGTGTTTTAGCTCTTTCTATCTATGTGGGTATCCTTGGAGCGGACCTACTAGCAAGACGTCGCGGAATGGATCCTATCCCTGATCGTATGTATTCCCCCATTTCGATCCAGTCATTTTCTGAAAAGTCGTGTTTCACCTTTCCCACAGCTGTGCGTAACCGCCTATGGAATAATACAGGCTTCTTCCTCCTCGTTTGGGCCGTCCACTACGTGCCTTTCTTCCTTATGAATCGCCAGCTCTTCATCCATCACTACCTACCCTCGCACCTGGCTTCAGCCTTGATCGCTGGTGCCGTTCTCAACTTTGTCCTTAGTGATACCATCAACTACCCCATATCCATCCGTGGACCCAACACTCGCCTACGTCCGACACAGTACTCTGATATCGGACTCAAAGGCCCCGTCATCTTGGTTATCTTCAGTATCTTTTTGTTTGCCATGTTTACATACATGGCGCCGTTAACATATGGGACACCTGGGTAAGCTTGGTTGTGATCTATCAACTATATGGTTTAAACCAGATTTTTTGTAGGCTTACCGGTGATCAAGTCAGCAGCAAACGTCTGTTATCTACCTGGACACTTCATTTTGCAGCCAAAAGGACGGTTGAGTTGTAAAGCCTATCTTCTTGGGAGGGATACCCGTCGTAACTAGCACTTGTACATACTTAATTCTGCTTTCGAGACTGAGAATAGAATATCCCGATCGTAGTAAGGATGGAGGCAAGTCCAAATTTGGAGGCCTGGAAGCAAATTTGAGCGTGACTTCGAACCGATTAATCTGAGTCTCGTTCTCGACCTTTCCTATCGAGCAACATGTTCAATGCTCCTCGACCAGCTCAGCGATATGCAGGAACGTCGACCACTACGGGATTCGGGGGAAGTTTCGTTGATGAGAATCCGCTTTCTAGCTCTGTCTACGATGATGGTCTTGACCCTTGGAGTGCTGTTCCAAGTCCAACACCTACGCCAATGCCTCAAGCATCTTCGTCGATTTTTAGTTCTGTGATAGGTATGCTAGAAATTTCTTGATGGTGTACAGTACTGGCTGATGAAACCATACAGCGGACGCTACTATGCCTACCATCTATCACACTTCTTTCGCTGCTATCGATCCCGGAAACACAGGAGAAACGTCTGTCAACTCACTCTCGCGTGTTCTTGCCACGTCATCGTTGCCAGCTGCTACTATCGACAAAGTAAGACCCTGTCATTGAATTGCGAGATGTGTCAAACTGAACTTTGATTACAGATTGTTAATCTCGTCAGCTCGCGTTCACGGGTGTCCAAGCTTGAGTTTTTTGTTGCATTGGCCCTTGTGGCACTTGCGCAGGCTGGCAAAGGTATAAACTCAAGATGTGTCCCTCTTCTGCCTGTTCAATATTGAGTTTTAGACGTCAGCATCGAGCAGGTTGCAGCTTTGTCACTACGGAACACTCTTCCAGAGCCATCTCTCGATCTCTCGAGGTTACAGCCCTCCACTTCCGCCTTTGTACCACAAGGTTACCAGGGTGCTGGGCAAAACAATCGCCCACCAGCTCCACCATATGATCCATGGCAATTTGGCGCCCCCGCAAATAATGGGTTCGATGCTAGAGGTAATTTAACCAATGGTGTGCAGTCAAGCTTGGCCGGATCTGGATTGCCAAAGGATTGGTGGAGAAGACAAGAGACAGTGAAGGTCAATATACTCGGTCCGCAAGGATTCATTCTCAATAGGTATATGGTATACGAAATTATAACAGACGTAAGTTCTGCCTTCACTTGGGCTGATATTCTTACTTTGACAAACACATGATAGCGGGGCGCGCCAGTCCATCGGCGATATTCTGAATTCGCTTTCTTATGGGATTGCCTCACTCGTCGTTACCCGTTCCGTTTATTTCCTGCTCTACCTCCGAAACGAATAGGACGTGAGTTGATTTTCTTGACACTCTGAACTCTTCTTGAGCAGCGACTTGCCAGCGGATGAGCACTTTTTGGAACAGAGAAGGTAGCCTGATTGTTTTTGGTTTTCCTCTCAATTTACCGATCCGAGCTTGATCCAGAAAAGGCCTAGCAAGATCCCTTAATTTTGTCATGTATGCGTCAACAGCTGCCTTCGTATGGAACTCACTCATCTCTGTGCACAGAAATCATCCTATCATGAAGGATGATGGATTACTGGTTATCTTCTTCACCGAACCATCTTTCGAGGTCTGGAGGAAACACTCCTCTATCTCGTTGGATGAAGAATCTCTATCCAAACGTGTGGACAGGATCGAGGAAATGACTATTCCAAGTGATTTGGAAGACAAGCTGGCGTAAGTCTTTCTACCACTGATCATTCAACATCAAACACATCTTCCAACTTTAACGCCAGGATCGTCCGCGGCAAGTTGAACCCCCTAATTGAACAATGGCAGAGGATATGCATTCTGGCAGAGCGAATTATAAGGAGGCGTGAAGCAGCAGCGGTACGATTACCTCCAGCCTTCCAACGAAGCTACCTACCGACTCATTTCACATTACCCCACTTCTCTCCATCTGCCTCTTCTTCGCCCCTTTCTACTGCGTCTTCTATCCTGCCTATCTCACCCAACATGGACTCGGCATTCGGTCCACGTTATGATCATTTCACGGAGCAGGGTGATCTAGCCAGACTTACCAACACACTTCGAGCTGTCACTGAAGTCAACCAACCTTGCTGGAGAGGGGATGAGTGTGAGCTGTCAAATGGAGTGCGATTGGGTCTCGAGCAATTAGCCGCTCACACCCAGAGACACTCCGAACTTTCAGAGTTGAGGGTGCGAACTCATTTTCTTTCACCCCGGAGACGACATTGACACGGTAATTTTAGACCCGAGCCCTATTCGACGTCACACTCGAGTCCATCAAAGTGAGGAGTGCTCTTTGTTCTTCTAGTAGTTACTCAAAGTCCATAGGCTCAAAGAGATCTATATATCGCAACAAGAGATCTTTTCATTCGGCACGATCGTCTTTCTATCGACCAAGTTGAACGTCTTAAGAAAAGGGTAGAAACTAACTCAGTAAAGCTTGATGGCATACGGGCAGCCCAGAAAGAGGGGTGGGAAGACGAGGCTGAGAAGTACACTAGTCTTATTGAGAAAGACCAGGCATCGATCGCAGCACAATTGAGTAGACGAATCTTTATTCGTGCGTCGTAAGTTACATCATGCTACCCCCAGCCCTTTTCAGCTAACCCTAGGATTTAGCATGTGGCATGAACTTCGTGTCGTGCTGCATAACCGCGAGAATACGCTATTGACGCAAACAGTGCAGATCTTCGCCCATGACGAGCAGGCATTTGCGGAGAGTGTTGTTAATAATTGGATTTCCCTTGGAGAGGCTGTAGCGGGAATGCCTTTCGAATAAATATTCTTGTTAGTCCTTTGCGTTACATGACTTCCGGTCCGAGTACATGTACAGCTTTATCAATTAACGAGCATACGCGCTATGTATATGCATTTCACTCCTGGTGCTGGCATGCATCCTTTAGTTGGGACTCCAGATACACGGAGATACACATACACGCGGATGGCTAGTAGCATTGCATTCTAACACTGCTCCTTGGGATGGAACTCGAAGTGTGCATATCTACTAGTAACGTACTCCGAGTCGTCATATATATATGCTTGGATGAGAATGAGCCAAGAAATTGCCGCGACTGGGAATTCCATGCGTATTTCTGACGTTTACTAATAGTAGTACGGGAATGAGGGCGTTTGACTGTCGACACCAAGTTTCGCTTTGATTCGAGAATTGACAGAAATCCCGGTCAGGAACGGAGGCTCTGCCGGGCGATACTCGAAGGGCTGCAAGTCCTTCAGACCGTTGATGAAGTTTGGCTGGTTCATACAAAGTACAATCCAGTGTGACTGACTCGGAAGATGGGTTGCTATCCAGAACTTTGATGCTCCAAGAATCGAAGTCGCCTAGTACTACTAGTAGTCGCCTCAGGCTGGAGGCCACAAAGCATTCCCGTTATGGCTCGAAATTCGAGCATAGGATCGTCATTGGCTATTAGATCCTCGATCGAATATAATCTTCATCGACTACCAGTAGAGTATCTTTGATCGTATAAGAACTGTCAAGTAGAGGATCGGCGCCATGATGCATGATGTATGGGTTGCGTGTTGCATCGTCCGAGTCGTAGCCCTTCAAATGTCCAAGCAGTTGTGACTACATATTGAAGTGGTCATCTTCCGCCTGACATGGCATGGCAATACAACATTATCATTAACGTTCTCCTTCAGCTTCAGCTTGAGTACATTTCGACATGTTCTCTCTGAATCCTTTGCCTGGCATATATTGCAGGGTCTGGAGAAGCATCCGCGCTTGGTACACCTGTGGGTTGCACAATGATCATGCCTATGATGCAGTATTCATTGACATTGAATGTTGAGCGCAGCTCCCAAGTTAACAATATAATGGCTACTTCACAAATATATGGGACACAAGTTCACGAGCCAGATTATACAATGAACTGAATTGCTGAGTGTCAAGGTCATGGTCGGAGAATAGCCATTGCGTCATGTCTAGTGATATAGGGGTGCGCAACGGCGGTTCGATCTTGATGGTATTCTTGCTTCATCGCAAAGCAGAATAGCACGAGGTGCCTGTCAGCGTCATCGATAAGGTCCCGAACCTTGCAATAGGCAGCGCCAGTCTCATTTCGTTGCAGCCATTGGAGTCAGGCAGTCTTGCCACTCCAGTAAGCTGTAAACGGAGTCCGAGGTGATTCCCCGATGGGAGGGGGAGTTGGGAAGTGGGTAAGCAATAGGATCTATCGAGTTCCATACCGACCACCGAGCAGATAAGGCATGCGGTACTGTCATGGTGGTAAGATTAGTGAATTGCGTGAAAGAAAAGAAGATGCTTACAGTTAGAAGAAGGGTTTTTATAAGCCTCCTCCTGACAGTGGCTGAAAGCCTTGGATACCAGCGGGTGCGAAGGCATACACAGAATAAATTAAAAAATAGAGATGATAACTATCTTACCCCGACTGATGGTCGTGTACAGTCGTATCAAAACAAGTGTCTTGAAGTTGGGAATTGTCTTCAATTGTTCAAGTTCCTCCTTTATCCCCTCAACTCGCTTTCCAGCAAAAGACTTGGTGTTAAGAGCCTGTTGTTTACCTCTGTATCATATTGATACATTTGTACAGTGTCCATTGGGCGGTTTGAGTGCCACAACAAGGTAATCATCAAAAGAACCAGACAGAAAAGACGACGATGTGATGCCTATATCTAGGGGTTTTGCCGGCGATGCAACATGCAAGGTAATCGGAAGTTCTTGTGATTGTCCGATGTGATGATGGTTGTCAAAGTTACTATTAATTTTAATTTCAAGGATCAACTCTGTCATTGATTAGTGATGGGGTTCCGCTCCACCCAAGTCACTGGCTGTCATTCTGATAAATTGGGCAAGAATGGTAAGCTAACAGGAGATGAATGTGAATGCCACATGAAGGAAGGCTTATGCCTATACTGCAGTGAAAAAGGACACATTGCTCATGATTGTCCAAAGTCTGTGGCAGCTAAAGGATGAGCTGTGAAAGTTTCAGCTGAGTCTGGTTCCGTCCAGTTTCTAAAGTGTTTGAGGCTTCAAGCACTCTACCGTGACAGGCAGAACACTGAGCATGTTCATGTTAAAATGCAGCAAGGCACAAGACTCTGAGAAATTTAACTTTACTATACTATCATGTAACTAGTATAGGACACGAGGTAGTGGGTGAAATTCACGTTCATTGACTCGATCACAAGTGTGAGACTACGCTTAGACTGCCTCCCAGTCCATCCACACCGATCTCATCTATCTTTACATTCATGATGCATATTACGGAATGGAAAGTATTTCTGAACATCTGGTCAGACTCAATGATTGACCCGAAATTGCCACGTCTTTTATTCTCAGGGGTAAAAACAACGCCCTTCGTTTCTCCCATTCGCGTTTAAAACCCACTGAATCTGTTAGTTGCTCGACATCTCATGCATAACCCGGTTGCATGCAACGATAGAAGACTTCTGCAGGAGGAACCCTTCTATACAACTTTCACTGTTTGTGCTAAGGCCAGCGGTAAGGAAGGGAAACAACGTGAGATTCGCGAACGACTCGATATGTTAGCTACGAAAGAACTCAAAATAGTTCCTGGTGCCGTACGTGTCCTTTTTCCAGCAACGTTCTGTACTTCAAGGTTGAATGTTTGCTGCTCAGTCTCTGGCAGCCTTGACGTGGATTAACATGGCCTTCGCTAGACATGGGGATGCCGACCCGCTAGAGGCAATTACAACACTCAACAACGACTTGCTTCACATTTTTGTCAACTTCTACTGGTTACTACACCAGGGAGGTGACGAGGCCGCAGGGCTTTTCCTCCAGTGCGAACGCGAAAAAAGAGGCTATGGATCTTTCGTTTACATTATGTCTGGCTCTGCACAAATAACCGAGATAAAAAAAGAACCAGATTATTATTCGGTCCCCCCCAAGCCCAGAAAGAAGGATGTTCCATCGCAGCATATCGCTATTGTTACAAAGAAGAAACTTTTGTGGCACGATGTTCAAGGCAGGCATTGCAATGGGCTATCCCCAGTCTCTGCCGTGGATCGTTTGGTAGCTCCAGGACTTTCTCAAACCAAAAGTACTCTTGCAGGAGGACCGAAAACATCTCGTCGTTCGAAACGCGGAAGATTGGGACATGCCTGCAAGTTAGGTGACACCTACAAGATACCCCTTCCTGACCAGCCGCATGGAAAGTCAGTTGTGCAAACAGGTATCAGCCCTACTTTAAATGAGACCGGTGCTACGACTGGCGTAGAGGAACCCCCCCATCATGTGCTCTCAAAGTCCGTTGACCATCGAGAAGTTTTGACACCAAGCGTCTGTCAACCTTCACTATCACAGTCACACTCATTATCTCCCCCGGAAACCTCATCTTGGCAAACCTCTGAGGGTGTATACCTACTCCCAGACGAAAAATCATTCATTCCTGCGTTTCCGGTCGCAAATGGACAGCACCCGCCTTTCGCTCAAATATTACATCGATATGAGGGGAGCCAGGACGAGGCGCTAAAGTCTGGTTCAACAGTTGTCCATACACAAGTGGATGCTACCATACCGATGAAGATTGAGACGCCGCCTATTGTAGATGATCGTTGTAAACCGCCGTTGGACAAATTTCCGCCTATATGGGCTCAGGTAATACTATTGCTCAATGTCCTAATTGGATCTTACCTCCCAAATTAGTCTCGTCAGGAAGTGTGCGAATCCTTTGAATGGTTCCGAAGTTATCAAGGTGGTGTTTATTTCAACCGTGATATTGTCAAGGGCTATCTGCTGAGTGCCTTTTCGTCATGGTACGATTGCAATTTCCCTACTATTGCGCTCAAAATCACGTATTCGGCCAGCCGTGACGTATTCGAACATGACGGGCGATTGATTATATCTCATGGGTGACTGTCATTTATAAACCATTTTTAACCTCTACTTATATTCCATAGTGGCGGGAAAGCGCAGAGCATACATTCACGACAGGGTCAAGCAACGGTTCAGATGGCTGATGATCAACTCTCACACGATAAATCAGTCCGCGCGCTCTTAAAAACTTATAAACTTCAACGTCCTCTAGTGCTCCTTATAGATGACAAGTATGCCCTATTTCCATATGATTTATCAACTAAAGACGTTACATATGCTGTGCTTGGATTATATACCATCACGCACGTATGGGGTCGGTCTGGTCTAGTCATGAAAAAACTTTATTTTTTTGTACTAACGAAAAAGATTCCAGCCGAACGTCAGCCGGAACACACTGAAAGAGGGTACGTCGTACGGTACAAGTTTGCGTTTCAGTGGTGTGAAGGACAGGCGAGTTGTTTTTAGACCTTTTACCCGTTCCTTATCAAATTGCTTACAGGGTGAACCCTGGTGGATTCCTAAAGAAGCGAGCACGGGCAAGTATTTCTTACTCATTTTTAATCATTTACATCATCTTATGCTCAAGTAAAGGGAAGAGCTATGCTGAGTATTGTCTGGCACGCATTCAGGGTCGTTGTCCAGTTCCCCGTCCCCCGTCTGTTGTGCAATATCCAGGTCTGCACCACCAAACTGGGCCTTAATTTTATGTTGACCATCAGCTTGCGACAACAGCGAAATTGGAGGACAACCATCTTGGAAAGCTTGGGTAAGACTGAATTGTCTGTGGTACACAATCTTATTAAGTACATACTCGCAGGCCATTGACGATGGAGCACATATATTTTGCTTGTACCCATTGCCTTGAAAGAACGCCGCAAGTTTACCAGCAAGGGTGGGCTTGTCTTAACGCAAGTTGCCTCCGCTTTTGGATCTCGGTCGGTGGGTCTCTACTCCCATTGCAACTAGAATACAATGCGCAGTTCCTTCAATTGTTACCTCCATTCGTCCTCCCATCCAACATGAGGGACATTCGCCCTGCTCTTCCTGTATTGTCAGCTCCCGATGGCATTACGACAACGCATTCGTTTGCCAGAGGCTGGCATTGCCCTCAGTGCGGTCGTTTATCTTGTCGGTACGTTTGCCTTGTATATCACGAAGCTTTGCTTGAGTTTCCGAAGATTCAAGTGGCAGCATTGGGAATGTATGTGTTGTAAGGTATTCAACACCTTTACTTCCCAAGCTTTCCCTTGTTCAATCATAGGACAAGCTAATTTACACGATCCATGGGAAGATTCGTATCCCAAAAGAGTTCTGGACTCAGAGAACTCCCGGCTCATTTCGAGATCATTCAATTTCAAAATCATCAGGTGCGATTTCTAGTAGCCAACAATCGAGATCAAATAGTGAATGAGTCTACTTTCGTAGGCATTATACAACAGCCGGCAAAACAGTTTATTCATGCACATGGTAGGGGACAAACTCAATCTTTCATCCTACCCTATGGGAAGTGCGTACAACATCATTCTCTATTCTTTGCTTCATAATTGCCTGTATAGTGGCCAGATACACCATATTCAGCCGGGGACTCCCCCGGGGAATTTAGAAGCCGACATCATCTTTGCGGAATATCAAGAACAAGCATCTGCTGGTGTATTAGCTTTTCGGCGGTGGCCTTTGAGATCTGTGAGTCTGTTTTTCAATGACATACATGACCGATCTGATTGCATGTAGCATAAATGTATGCTTTCTTTGTAATGCTTGATGAATATGCTATCCATTTTACGTCGCACTAGGTCGAGGACCACTTTTGACGAATTATTTTTCTCAGAACTGTAAGTGACGTAATTCGCTTTCATCATTCGTTATTATCTGACTCAATTTCGTCCAGCTGGTGAACCCTATCAAGTATGTCCTTGCGTATAATTCTAAGTCAAGTTTTGAGCGTGACATATCGTACCTTTTATTAGTATGTAGGCGGGACTGACAACACCATTCCCTTCAGCCAGGCCCCCAGCGCCGTAGTAAAGGCCCGGGACTTGATTCAGACGCGTGTTTTGGAGGCGCTCAATGTCTCGCAAACTTTCAATGAGGTTTTGAGGTAACTGTCATCATGATTTTCTTATTTGCATATCTGATACACCCTCGAAGTTGCGCTTATATGGAGCAACAGAAGATGGCTGTGTGTTAATTGACGGCGTTCAAACCTTGTGCATTTGACGACTGGTTATTAGTTTCACAGTGACAGTGAGGTCGGATTAGGACCATTCGTAGCTGGACTTTCCCTAGGCTCACCTGCCCTGATGCATTTCCGTCTACGTGCCAAATATGACAAGAACAACGATCGCAAGTTTATTGCAATTACTTTTGTTTTACGACATGTAAGTTGCTTCGGTTCCTTCTTTCATTACAGCTCCCTATATCATAACATTCAGGGAGATATCTTGGTGATGGACGGCGCAGGAGTGCAAGAATACTACGAGTACGTGTGGTCATGTCTTGGATGTAGTAATACTTTGACGATGATGCATCTAGGCACTCGGTTGTTCCTACTAATTTTCGGATTGCGGCAACCGCACGCTGGATCGGTCCAGTACACCCTCGATTAACGTGCACCTTTCATTCTCCGTTCTAGCCCTTCCTAACATTCCCACTCCCAGTGAAAACAATTGCCAATAACTTCTGTGAATAGAATGATTTATGAGGCAGCCAAATGACCAACATAACTTTGGCATTGACACATCTTCATAAAAGTAGGTACGCAAGTTCCACTATGGCCGAACAAAATACCATGCTCGAGGCTTTTCGTGTCGCGTAGCTCAGCTACTATGGCTGAGTTGACACCTTCCCATAGAATCTCGCCGGATTGATCTTAAGAAATAGTGCAGATTTGCATTTCTGTTAGTTGGCGAGGTTCCACTGCTGGCCCAGGCCCGTACTACTTTTACAAAGTATCTCAGCAGGTTAGTTCTAGTTCCTGAATAGCACATGGCCGTCGGGTCACAGCGTAGCTTCTGGTATGGGCTGCTTTAAATGGATGTTGAGGCAGATCCTGCCAGTGAACGCACTGAAATAATATAACAAACAGGTTATTGGACCTACCGATCAGTGAGGGCTGACGAAAAATCCAGCCTGAATGCCAACGCTCACAAGTCCTCGTTAAAAATTAGCAATTATCTACATCGTCACGAAGGTCCGGTCCCAGGTCTGCGGGACGCCAGCACCGAACTCTTCCCTGAACTGGCATACATTATCTCTGCCATTGTCAGGTCAGGTGCCTGGTAGGGGTTCTCCTTCACGTCTGGGCCCTGTCGGAACACGTCGCCAAGACCTAGAGGGAAGGTGGAAGATGGTAGTTGGATGAGGTGGTTCGGTGTGCGCGTGAGATATACGCGGTGGAGAGCATCCTCTGCAGCCTGAAGGAGATTTGGATAGGTGTGTATATGAGGCGAGGGGAGAGACTTACGCGGAATTCGGCCATCTTTAGAGAGCTCCCAAATCCTTCTCCTAGTTGGTCTGCACCAGAGAAAATACCCACGACAAATACGGGCGAGTTTGAGAAACGGCCTGTTTCTTTCAATAATCTGTTCTGGAAGATAAGTTATGGTGTGGGGGTGTATATATTTTTGTTTTACCTAGATTTTGGTGGTTCACGTTGTAGTTTTAGGACCATTTCTAAAAGGGCTTTTTTTGGGTCGCGGAATTTGATCATGCTGCGGAGGTCTATTTCTCGACTGAGGAAGTAAGAGTGCACAAATTGACGTGCGGAAGGGAGTGAGCATTTTTGATAGAGTAAAGCCGTGATCGCTCTAGGGACGGATGATAGGGCATCTGAATGCATAATAGGTGGTCGAGTGGGCGTACGAGGCTAACAAAAGAGTCAAATGCTGGGGCAAGACTAGCAAAAGAAAGTAGGCATACTGCACGGAACCATCGAACCAATGGGGCGGCCCCCATTTCCTGTGCCACACTGGCACAAGTCAATGGGCCGACATGTGCAGTGATGGCGGCTTTGAGAACTCGTGTTGGGAGGTATGGGTAAGCTGCAAAAACAAACTCTGAAACAAACATGCCCATGAGGGCGTTTCCGATAACTTCGAGGTGGCCGTTAGTGTGAGGCAGGGGTTGGTGTGGGGCTAGGTGGCGGTGAAGTACGAGAAATGAAGCATGTGTGCATGCCTGGCGGATCGTGTCCGTTGATGAAAGGACAGAAGCGAGGCCAATTCTATGAGCGAAAGCTGAAAGAGCAGAATCTGGAGGAGGTTGGAGTGAAGCCCATAATTCTGGTGAAAATGGAGGTTTTGGTATTTCTCTATTCACGAAGAGGGCTTGCTTTGGAGGGAACCGTGTTAAATGCGAGACCGATGCAGCGAGGCGGCCATAACCCATCGACGTCGTGGTCACAATTTCAAATATTTCAACCACGTGCCACCAATAGCTGGAGCACCGCAATCATCATCCACTTCAAGTTCAACTCTAACCATGGCAGTCTTGTCGCTGCCATTGTCATTTACAAACTCTTTCTGGTCTCAGGACTACCGCAGGGGTCTTGAGGTTCTATTCAAGAAACTCGACCAAGTAATATATATCTTCACAACTCATAATTTTGTTCCTCACCAACTCATGACTTAGGGCACCGTAGAAAATGCTGAAATAGTCGCGTTCATTAGGGTATACATATCACATATCTTCAGTACTCTAGTTGTCCCTCTGTTCATACCTATGCATGCAGGCTCGCGCTATTGCGGAAAACAACCTTGCCATGACCTTAACAAGCCCTGCTCCATCGGGTCGTGCCGGTATGTTTCCCCCCAAGTTCTAGACTGACTTCTCAACCTCAATGAAATCTTCTCAGGGTCTGGTTTCAGTGCTGATGATGGTGCATCCCTCTTAATGGCATTTCGAGGTCTGCAGGCAGAGTCTATTGCTCAGGGACATGCCCACAAATCAATTTCAAACGAGTTGCATACCTTGGTCGCAGACCCTTTTGAACAATGGGCTCTAAACCACCAAGTAACAAGTTTTCTTGTCTGATTGTTTCGTAACTGACACGCTTCTCTACAGGACCGCGTCAAGGAAAGCAAGGCCACCGTCCTTGGGGATTGGATGAAATCCTATGAAGCGGCCCATACCGAGGTGTCGAAGCTTAAGCAACAGTATTTAGCCAAGACTAGGCGCGCAGACGATATCGAAGACGAGTGAGTTTCCATCACATGTCCATGTCAGCAAATATATTCATTACCACATCTTAGCGTCAAGTTTTCGCCCAATAGTGCCGAACTTGCGGGGGACAAGTATACAGCTTCACCTAGGCTGCACCCCATTGACCGACCTCAGCGAAGCGCAAGCATCAGCGAACGGATCGCCGAACGTCTGGGGGTACTCCAGAAAAAGAGCACGAATGCTCTATCTGCCTCTTCAACCGATGAACCTACTGCTGGATCAGAAACAGAAACAGAAGAAAAGGCCCCCAAGATTGACAAGGGTAAAGGCAAAGCAGTCGAAGACCGACCTCCTTCACCTATGATAGCTTCTCCCCCTCCCATGTCCCCAGCCTTACCATCCAAAGCCGAGATCTCGTCCGCTGCAGGCCAGCCGCCCATGATGCTCGCAGGACTCCCCTTCCCGCCTTTTGCAGTCTCACAGCTTTTGTTGCGCGCACAGGCGGAGCTTCCATTGAGACCTGTTCGTTTCCCGTTGCTTGGAGAGTACCAAGACTCTTTCACGGGTGACGAGTTTGTCGGGTGGTTGAACGAAAATGTATTGAGCTTCGGTGGGAACCTTGATCGTGCCGAAGAGGCTGCTAAGCAGTTGACGGAACGGGATAACCTTCTCCGACGTCTTGGAGAGCTTGGGAATCAGTTTGAACTCTCTGATGAAGCGTTTTATCAGTTCCGACCCAAGGTTAGTTGTTATTATTCTGACCTTCAAGTAACCATATTCACTTACTTTCACAGGCGTTCGAGCTCGGAAAAGAACCGGATCCCAAAGCACCCTCGCCAACCAAGAACATAAGGACTCTACAGACGGAGAATCTGAGGAAGCAAACGACCAATTTCACCAACTTCGTGACCAAGGCTCTCAATGCTGGTCAAACTGAGCCTGCTCATGTAAGGGCAAGGCACGAAGCCGAAGAGGCGGATCAAACGTATCGTATGGCTGTCCGGAAGCTTGATCGCCAGCGAATGAGGCTTGAGGAGGGGCTTGAGGAAACGCTCAAGACTCTTCAGAAATGGGAAACTGAGAGGTTGAGAGCCGTCAAGACAGGTATGTATAATGCTTGATGATGTTATCCCAGTGTCAAGTGGTGTTGATCTTGTTCAGTCCTGTTACAGTACCAAGGCACCATGGCAAACCTCCCAAAGTCAATCGATTCTTCCATCGAACGTTCTGCCACCCTCATCGCGGCTTACCAGCCAGAGTCGGATCTGACAGCGTTGATCGAACGGTACCGCACTGGTCCCTTCAGGCCTAACCCGCAAGTGTACGAGAGCGTCGCACATGACGATTGTGATACCGTTTTTGGGATGGATTTGAGGAAGTGGGCTGAAGGTGGCTGGATAGCCGTTTCGACGGGTCAAGAGAGGAGTGATTTGGTGCCTCCGGTTATTACGGCCCTGCTTGATTGCTTGAACGAAGCATACAAGAAACTTCCTGATGATGGTAAGTGGATGTTGTTATCCAACTCAACACAGGCCTTCATAGTTTGTGGATACAGAGAAAAGGAAGTCCTGGATCTACGAAGTGCCTTTACCAGTTGTGCATCGTTTGAGTGAAGCTCTGAACGCTACACCCCCCGAAAAGGCTATCCCCCTTGATGTAGTGACCAGATTCGATGCACCTGTTATCGCAAGTACTGTGAAGTTGTGGGCTTTGGAGCTTGATCCGCCTCTTGCTTTGTATGAAGGGTGGGAGGAGATCCGGAAGTTGTATCGTGTCAAGGCGGAGGGACAGCAGACCGAGGAAGAACATATCCAAAACCTTGGAGCTGCGCTCCTGAAGTTACCCAAGGTGCACTTGTATGTGCTGGATGCTATTGTGAAGCATCTCAAGAAGTAAATGCCCGAGTGCTTTTTTTTTTTGCTTGTTGTGGCTAATGTTTCTTATGGCAGTCTGATTAACGCGACTACTGTCGAAGAATCGAATGAAGTTTATATTGCGAAGCTTGCACTCTCCATCGGTCGTAGTGAGTATTTCGTGTACACAAGTTCAACACCGACTCTTAACGACTTCATTTCATAGCATTCATCAGACCCAAAGTCGAATCGGAGCTTTCTATTCAAGATCGTCATCCCACTCGTAAGTCCCGAATCCTCATCATTTCCCCGTCCCTGATCCTCTCCTTCCTCTAGTACTCTTTGTGGACTTGCTCACACACTACGATATCATCCTCCCACCAACCCTTGCTCGCAAGAAACGGGATTCTGAGCGCAAATTACCCACCCGGAAACGCACCGCCCCCGTTGACATGCGAATGAGCAGAAGCCGTATCCCTGATACCGCTGATACACAACAACTCCTCGCTGCTCAGAAGCTTGCTCAGAACCCCTCCTTGGCGAGGAAGTCCCTCTCTCCGCCTCCCCGTCAATTGGCAGAACCAATGCTGCCCCCACCACCACCGCTTTTACCTGCGGTTGCGAAGCCTGTGACTCTACCTGTGCCGCAGCCTCCGCCAGTTGTTGAACCTATTGAACCAGTTGTAGCACCTCCCCCACCGGTTATTCCTGTTGTTCCCCCGCCTCCACCACCAGTGGTAATCCCACAACCAAACAGACCATCATTCAAAGAACCTCCTCCAGAACTCGACTACGCTCCCCCTCGTCCGATGTTCAAAGAGCCTCCGCCTGACGTGGAAGATGCGCCAAGTCCGCGGGAAACCCCTAGCGTCCCTCCTCCAGTGATGGGATCGCCACCTCCCACTCCCTCAGTTGTTCCCCCTACTCCTCAGAAGAGCAACACTGGACCGTCGAGCCCGTCCCCTACCAAACTCGGATCCCGTAGTCCCACTCCTCCAGATGACTTAGTTCTGAGCAGTGGTAAGGCGTCCGTTAGCAGGAACACTTCGGGACAGTCGGCAGTTGTCCGTGGGCCGCGAATCACAAGGGGACCGAGAGCCAGTGGTGGCAACGTGTCGAATTTGGTGTCGAGTTTGAATAGGAATAGTAATTCCGGGGCACCGGCTGGGACGAGCCCCCCGAAATCTAGCCCAATTAGGAATGTGAATAGACTTTCGGGAAGCCAAAGTCCTGCTAGGAGGCCGTCGAGTGTGCTTGGACGGAGTTCAGCCTTTTCGAGGAGGACGATGGCTAGTGATGCGGAGGATGAGGTTGTCGATAGGGGTTAAAGTCGGGGCTGGAGGAACTCGATGGGACTCGCATTGGATATGCCCTAACTTACTACTTATGGATTATGGGACAGTCATATATTACAATTTGTTCGCAGCTTAGAGTTTATGTAGTGCTTTATGTATAGGATCGTCACCAGACTCGTCATTTTGGTGCGAGCGCTGTTGAACGAGGACTTCATGTATTACCGTGACTGTACATGCATAGTACGTGAGTCCGGCACGAGAAGAGTTTTAAAACATCTACGAATGTTGAATTGAGGACGAGAGCTCAAGGGAGAGGAGGGAGAGGTTCCGACACGGGAGGTCGGCTTCAAGTTGTACTAATACTGCACCCTTATCCGACTCGGAGTCCATCGCGATAATTGATCAATCAATGATCATGCCGGCTAAGGATCCCGACTCTTACGTAAGTAAGAAGGAGATGCCCGGTGATTTCAAACTCCGAATTTGGGATGTGTCACGGTTGCATAGCTTTCAACATTTTTGTCCTTCTACTTATCTCTTTTGTCCTGCTGCTATGGATACTCACTACTCACATCATTGTATGTTTTGCTATATCATAACACCATTTGTGAACTACCGCTCAAACCCTTGTTTCCATTGATCAAAATGCCTTGTAACCATGATTGTAAACATTTCACTGATGTTTCTTTATCTATGCAAGCTCTTTATCATTCTGATATGTATCCTGATTGCTTTTTATTATTTGTGAACTACCACTCAAATCCTTGTTCCCCAATGCCACTCTCATGCACTTTCAGGATTGCAATAACTTGAACCTCTCACTAAATATACAAAGTGTCATCTTACTTGCAGACACTGACCATTCCACTGATGATCTTGTTGCAGAAGAGGTAGAGCTGTTTGGTCTTGAGATTCAGCCAGTTTCAGGCAATACTTCTAGTGTCACTGCTAGTGAGGAAGAAAATTCTGTTTAACTAAGTTCCTGTCTTGAATGAATAAACTCATATATTTGTACAAATGTTTATACCATGTAACTCTTTCTGAATGTTCTATCTATTCGGACTGCAACCATCACTACTTTGAAAGTTGGGGACTGGCGCTCGTGCTGCTACGATATTTTAACAAGCAACCAGCCATCCAGAAACCCAAATGCATGAAGGCTGAAAACAAAGCACTATCATGATCTGCCCAAGATCGATAGTCATCTAACACACCATGAACAACACCCAAGGGCCAACAAATGAAGATCGAATAACATAATCAAGAAGAATCCATAACTTGAAGTACTAGGCTATGATACATTACTGAATACGAGGATACAACTAAGCTCCAAAACTGACGTTATAATGTACGAATTTGGGGTGGAATGAGATGGAATGTTAGATTTCCTGTGAAGCGCCTTTGCCCTTAGACTTGAGAGGCAAAAGCTCTGGCGCAATGTGGGGTACTGGAAGTAAATCAGATATGTAAAATATAATCATCAGGAAGATATGCGACTCACCCACACCGCCTTGGCTGATGATCACGTTGCCGAGAAGCTTGCTGAGTCTGGAGATGATGGCATTAACATCCTGCCAGTGTAAAGATGAGTAGCATAAGGACGCACTCCTCGTCATTTCGAATCGCTAGCTGCAAGTGGCGGGGCACAATCCGCACTTTCTTATTGTCACGCGCAGCATTCCCGGCTAACTCTAAGATCTCGGCTGAGAGATACTCGAGGACGGCAGCAAGATATACTAAGAAGCAATGACATTGGTGACGAGCAATCAAGGTAAGCCACAGACGTACTGGGAGCAACATAGCCTATTCTCTTCGAGTAATTTCCCTTCTTCAGGAGGCGGTGAAGGCGACCAACGGGGAACTGGAGTCCTGCTTTTGCAGACCGCGATTGCCTTGTTGATATCCCCTTTGCTTTCCTGGACGTTGACTTTCCGCTAGAATGAGTTTAATACGCGTGAAAAGTCAAGCGAGACACGTTGATTCACGATTTCCCCTTGCCTGACTAGGAGCCGATCAGAAGCTACGCAATAAGCTGAAATGAGCACGTACCATCACAGAGATATGTATGTTCTTGATGAAGGAAGAGGAAGGTATGGATGGACGAACGTTGACTAATGTAGTATTAGTAGTAGCGGAGTTGGGACTTGTAAATTACTCGTGACCAGCGCGTTTGCATCCACGTGATCGTTGAAGTGAGATCGAAAATAGTTAACTGGCTTGGACACGAGGCAGGTGCAGAAGTCTTGCAGAAGGTGCAGGTCAGATCCCAGTCAATCCGGAACACTTAGGCTGGTCCTCTACGTACATCAAGGCACACACCCTAACACGATATCACCAGTGACTTTTTCATCTCTTGCGAACTGTCTTGAAACTAGCCCACTTCCACTTTCGACATTTGATGGCTACCATACCTACGAGGCCACCGGTAGCACCCCCACTGAGCTCTCAGGTTCCAACACCTGTGTCTAGCCCAAGTTCAATCACACCGTCCAGCGACCAGGTGCGTGCGCTGACATCTCGACATCGCCTCTGTTGACGAACCATACGCTGTGCAGGTGGTCGTATTATATGTCGTATGTGAATTCCTGCGGGTGTGTGGGTGTTGAGGTTCACGTCATTTTCTTCGTAGGTCATCGCAATGTCCGTCATTATGTTCGGCTTCTGGAACGTCCCCATAGTTCGAAATTTCATCAACCCTCTGAAACTCTTTACCATTGGATGGCACGAACTGTGTCATGTATTTGCGGTGCGGTTTGTTATGTCCAGGTGTTTGCATTACATTTGCTCACTGCAATTATCCAGGCTATTTTGACAGGTGGTCGAATACTGAAAATCACTATTGATCCTCGCGAAGGCGGTGCTACCATCGTGGAAGGCGGCCGTCCGACCATCATACTATCCTCTGGATACGTAGGATCTGCTTTGTTCGGTGGCGTTTTTGTCCTAGCAGGGTGGGACACGCTCGTCGCGAAAGTAATGAGTTTTGTACTTGGAATAGGACTCATCATGCCTCTTTCTCTTGTAAGAGACAAACTGTGGGTACAGCATACCGTTTGTTTCCTACATACTGATGTGACCAAGGACAATACTCCTCACGATACTTTATGAAGCCCTACTGATCGGTTTCTGGTTCATTGATCATGCGTACGTAGTACTTCAAGTTGAGTTTGTTGGGATCACTTATTTCTCTTCTGCAGACAAGCACTACGGTGGTATTGCCTATTTATGGGTGTGATGAAGTGCGTAACAATCGCCTTTTCTCTCTGTCGCTCATTGAAGTTGCCAACTTTCAGCATTTTTTATGTTGTCTGTAGGTGGTCGAGAATTTCAGGCTCACTCCCTACTTTTGACACGACGTCTTTACACAGGGGATGTAGCAGATGACAGGTTTTTCCACAAAACGAATGACTCCGATGCAACACAATTTTATTTTTTGTATCCCAGCATAGGCCCACATAGTTCGTATCAAGATCACCGTTATGTCCAATTAACTCATTTATGCTTCTCTCAGTATGGGCCGCTTTCTGGGTAATCTTTTCGGGAGGTGTGCTGGCAGGTTTCGCGCTCTTAGGTATCACGGTTTTCAAGGTACGGCATCGTTAGCTTTGGAATCCTCCATTTATTTTTGTAATCAATTAGATGTCGAAGGCCGACATGGATACTCAAGCTGGTATGTCCTGTTCGTTGCTCATAGGTTCATAGCGTTCACATTATCCAGCTGCGTTTCTACCGACACGATGAGAGATCATTGCATTGTCTTCTCGTCCCGCAAGTGACATTGATCATAGCATAGTGTATTATCATTGAATGCATTTTTATTTCGTGGACATTCTGTATATCATTTGTATTCCAACATAAAGAACAACACGATACATTATAGCATCATAGATTTATCTGTCTTGGAAATACAGGCTTTTTGTGACATACTGACTCCTAAGTAGAAAGCAGAGAGAAAGCAATTGGTTCGATTCAGTTCGTCCATGAGGTGTGCAAAGTCAACAGGTTGGTTTGACATGCAACAAGGCATAAGTAGGTGTTGAAGAGGATGCGGTAATTAGTATAGAATATTTATTTGCGTGCGGCTCGCCGTAGAAGACCTGCTAAGATTATTGTCCCTATCGCAGCTGCCCCACCTGCCAAGGCCATTCCAATATAGCCTTCTGTTAGAACAAATGAGGGCTCCCTGTATACCATAGGGATAAGATAACGAACCTCGAGCGACAGCTTTATCTATCAGTTGGCCGAGTGATAGTGCTTGCATATTTGATGGCTCTTTCTCCAGTAGGAGCGCTTTATTGGACAGATGACTTAAATGAAGGGCTGCGGATAAGTACGTGCTGTGCACGTACCATTAAATTTCTTTGCTTCCTCA
This sequence comes from Tricholoma flavovirens, assembly GCA_003313805.1. Classification (NCBI taxonomy): domain Eukaryota; kingdom Fungi; phylum Basidiomycota; class Agaricomycetes; order Agaricales; family Tricholomataceae; genus Tricholoma; species Tricholoma flavovirens. The sequence continues at coordinate 52,856 of QLOK01001388.1, forward strand.
AAGTTCTCCATCTTGTAGTGTCCTAGGGCAAGATAATATAGACATTCTCTTCGCCTTGTTGGCTCAGTCCGGTAGATTTCTGGAACAGAATGTTACACAAGGAGTAAGATGAGAAGTATGCGCAACTGCTCGCCTTGCAGCAATCTCACGCCCTCCACCTGGTGATCCCGTATTGGGCTTTTAACTAGACCCCACGCGTAATTGAATTTCGTCTGCACCGTAACATGAGACTGAGATAATTCTTTCTCGTGTTGTATTCGTAAAACCTGGGTATTCTCTCAAACTTGGAGAGGCTTAAAGATGTGTTTTGGATTACAAACCTCCAGCTCATCGAACGAGAGTGATACTTCTGCATCTGCGGCGTACGGAAGTTCTGTAGGCATTGTGGTTTGGGAGTATAGACTCAGTGTTCGGAGAATAGACAATTATTAGAGTCACTACCGCTATCGTGACTATAGGATACACCGTGACATTACACTACGGGAACTTCCGATATATCATTTAATGGTCTCCCTACATGGTTATAAGAGGATTCCTTGCAAAAAAATATCTGGCGATGGCTGGAATTCATGACAGAAAAATGCAAGTTCGAGCCCGTTACAAAAATTGATCCATGCACTTCCCGCCATTCGTACCCACTCACTGGCACTGGATGCCGAGACGCACGTGACCTTATTCGGATTCTGCACAATTCATCTGTACTTCATTAGGGTTGTTCACGGTAAACATTTTTGGGCCATTTTTGGCTCATTTTCATGTGTTTGGCAGAAGAATGATCAGAATGATCCGAAAAATGAAACAAAAAATGACATGAAAAATGGCTACCTTGAACACCCCGGAAAGCAAAAATAACAAAAATGATGCAAAAATGCATTTTACATGGTCCTCGGCAGTGCTGGCAAGTGCTCGGCATATTCAAGCTCCCCCTCAAACGACTTGGTAAAATTATTTTCATGGGCTGGTCACTAAATTGGTAGTATCTCCTCGTATTCTAACTACGAAAAGAAAAGATGAAATAAACAGCCACATATGGCATGGTGGGTGGCGCCCTCCTTACCATGTCTTGGTGGCTCCTCCCATAGCGTTGCGCTGCAGCACCCCATATCCACCCTGCGAGCAGTTGCTCGCAGCAGTGGTGGGGGGTGCTGTCATTGTCGTCAACCCTCATTGGTCCCCCTCTCCCTGTCATCACCCATACGCACAAGCCTTCCTCCCTATGGGCAGTTGCTCATAGTGGAGGGATCTGGTGCCATGGGCATCATCGTCTCCCCCTTGTCCCTGTTGTCATCCTGTTCTGCATTGGTGGTGCTGGTGGAGATGGTGACAGGCCCATTAGCACCTGTTCCACCCTGCAAACAAGGGCTCACAGTGGTGGGAGGTGGGTGCTGGGCTGCAGTCTCATCCTCATCATCTCTGCACACCTGGTGTTCTAGCCAAGCTGCACCCACAATCCACCCTACAAGCAGTTTCTCATAGGGCTGGAAGTTGGTGCTGGGTCAATGTTTCCTGTTGGGGGTAGGCATCATATATCAGTGATGTGGCACCAAGAGGGAGGTTGGCTAGTGTTTACCTGATGCATCTCCCCTCCACAGGTCTCCCGGTGCCCTTCCCTGTTCTCTGCTGGGCCGGGTAGTTGTTGTCATCATCAGTAGTTAATATCTAAAAACTTTGTTAGTGACAAAAAAATGAAAAAAAAAACTTACCTACAGCCCAAGAGATGTCGACATCTCTTGGGCCCTTTTTTGCATTCCTTGTCATTGTTAGAAAACATGCACAGTTACCTATCATAATTTTTCTTATTTTTTCACAATAGTATTACACCAAAAAACATTAAAATTATCAATGAACACGACCATGAGATGGATAATTCTCACAT